>PVIY010030848.1:0-30486 GCA_004026745.1 Myrmecophaga tridactyla | reverse complement strand
ATCGTAAGCTTCTTGAGGATAGAAAACATTTTATACTTTTTAAAGTTTTCATGGGGCTTCACACGATTATAATAACCCCTGCTGTTTGTGATGCGCTTTACCACTTGACACAGCAAACTGACATGTATGTTACTAAGTTTTAATAATAATTTTAGTTTTAAAAATCTTTACCCTAGTCTTTTGACAGTAGTAGGGCAGTTATTACCTTCATTTTATAGATGTTCGGTGGCGGGGGAGTTGGCCATATGTTACAAAGTGTCAAGATGATGCACAAGGCCAATTCTCCTGACTTCATTTTTAGGGCTATGTCCTCTTATGGCACTCCTTTTCTGGGGGATCTGCTGATTCTCCTTACCCAGGGTTGTTGTTAGGTATTCAGAAGCTTTATGCACATTAGAAGCATTCCCCCCTCCTGTGTGTGGCTGTGGCCAGGCTCCTGCTCCAGGTGCACAGCCCACGGGGGTACACACGGCCCCCCTGCTCATACCTTTGTAACAGCTGGCATGGTGGCAGCCTCCCGACCAGCAGGAGAGGAGCGTTCTATCAAGTGCTGAGATTTTCCTGGAAAGGAGCCCACTGAGCAGTTGCGGTGGGAGGTTCAGTTGCTGTTTGTGTGTTCATTGTTAATTTTCCCCCAGGTATTAGTGACTGTGCCGCTGGCTCTGCTGCAGAAAGGTGCCGTTCAGTTTAGTCCACCACTGTCCGAGAAGAAGATGAAGGCTATCAACAGTTTAGGTGCAGGGATCATCGAGAAGGTGACTGAAATCACTTTGGCTTCAGAACTAAAGAGATGAAGGGAGCACATGGGTGGTTCAGTGGTAGAATGCTCACCTGCCACATGGGCGGCCCGGGTTCAATTCCTGGCCCATGCACTCTGTCCTAGTTTGCTAGCTGCCGGAATGCAACACCCCAGAGACGGATTGGCTTTTAATAAAAGGGGATTTATTTTGTTAGTTCTTCAGAGGAAAGGCAGCTAACGTTCCACTGAGGTTCTTTCTTACGTGGAAGGCACAGGATGGTCTCTGCTGGCCTTCTCTCCAGGCCTCTGGGTTCCAACAACTTTCCCCAGGGGATTTCTTTATGTATCTCCAAAGGCCTGGGCAGAGCTGCAAGTGCTGAGATGAGGAATGCTGAGCTGCTTTGGGTGTGCTATGTTGCAGTCTCTTATTTAAGCTGACTTAACCAGCCAGTTAAGTCAAATGTCCTTCATTGCAGCAGGCATGCCTCCTAGCTGACTGCAGATGTAAATCGGCAACAGATGAGGTTCACATACCATTGGCTCATGTCCACAGCAACAGAACTAGGTGCCTTCACCTGGCCAACTTGACAACTGAATCTAACTACCACACACTCCAAAAAAAAAAAAGAACTAAGGGGATTAATGTCATATCTTGGGAGCTCCTCAACCTTTCAGTGGGAGGTAGTGCGTAATTTTTTACTCCAATTGAAAGTCAAACCTTTTCTTTTTATTTGAATAATTCTTCATGAAGGCTACAAAAGGATATTTTCAACACAAAAGGAGCAGAGCTGTCTGAGATGTGTGTGCTTTGACTTTAGAAGAGTCAGTATACATGTGGGATAAGCAAGTCTTCTTACTAGTTTTTTTCTGCTTTCCATTTCTTCATTCCACTCATCGGCCCCAGTGAGGAAAGTGCTTTACTTCCCCCCTTTAAAACCTTTAGCAAAATTTGCCAGGGCTGTACTAGATACCATTAAACCTATGAGTAACAAGAACTTCATGGATTTATGCTTCAAGATCAAGTTTCAGGGAAGCTTCCATCTTCAGATTGGCCAGATTAGTTAGGATGGGTCCCACCTTTATCTGGGGGAGTCCAGGACTGGATGGCATAAAAAGCAAGATGATCATAGAACAAAGGAGGGGAGGAGAATGAGAGTGTTTTAGTGTGTTCTTTTGATCACAGTTTGAGAATGGAGCTACACGTTTCTTCTAAGAAATTGCCTGTGCTTTTGGGAAACACTTAACCATCTTTCTTTTGGTTTGCTTTCTAGATTGCCTTGCAATTTCCATATAGATTTTGGGACGGTAAAGTTCAAGGGGCTGACTTTTTTGGTCATGTCCCCCCTAGTGCCAGCAAACGAGGGCTTTTTGCTGTATTCTATGACATGGATCCCCAGGTAAAATCATTTGTAAGATGTACTTTGCATTCCCCGATTCCAGTTTAGAATTTGGTTTGGTAATTACTCAGGTATGAAACTCAGGGACAAATGAAAATTGCGCAAAATCCTGAGATGTTTATATTCCGGGAGGAAGCTTGGATTGGAATATTTTCCTATAGGAAAGAAACCCCAGTAATGTTTGCTATATTTTCTTGAAGTAGTCATGTTTCTCCCACAAGGCTTTTGTACCAAAGCAAAAACTGTAAATGGTTTTTCTCTTTCATGTCTTTAGAAGAAACACAGTGTGTTGATGTCAGTGATTGCTGGGGAGGCGGTGGCATCCGTCAAGAACCTGGATGATAAACAGGTCCTGCAGCAGTGTCTGGCCACCCTGAGGGAACTGTTCAAGGAGCAGGTCAGAGATCCTTCCTGAAAGGAGGAGGGATGTGCTTGCTATAAACTCTTCAGAGTGGGTGTGGTACCCAGAGCAAAGCAGGGTTACTGAGAATTAAGGAAATAAGGCACTGGGCTATGTTATTCATTCTCCAGATATCCCACTGTCTTAATTTCCTAGGGCTGACGTAGCAAAGTGCCATAAACTAAGTGGCTTAAAATAACAGAAATGTATTATTTCACAGCTCTGGAGGTTGAAAGTCCAAAATCAAGGTGTCAACGGGGCTGTGCTCCATCTGAAACATGTAGGGGGAGAATCGTTCTTGCCTCTTCTGGTTTCTGATGTTTCTCTGCAACCGTTGGCTCATAGATGAATCAGCCTGTGTCTTCAATGTGGCCTCCTCTCGTGGTGTCTGTTTGTGTCCAGTTCTCCCCCTGTGTCCAGTTGTATTGGATTAGGACACACCCTAATCTAGTGTGGCCTCAATTAATTATATCGTCAAAGACCTTATTTCCAAATAAGGGCACATTCATGGGACTGCAGGTTAAGACTTGAACTTCTCTTCCTGAGGGACAAATTCACCCCATAAAATACTTTTCATTTCATTACTCCGTACCTCATTTACGCTATTGTCTGTCTTCCTTTTTTTCTCCTCACGTGCATACCCCCTTTCTTTTCTAAGGATGAAAAAGTTTCAGTATTTTAAAGATCGAGTATTTACCCAATCTTTAGCAAGCTTTGACTACAGCTTCCCTTTTTTTTTTAATACTAAATTAGCACTTATTTTATTTTTTTAAGTAATAGTCATCCTAGTGGGTATGAAGTGATATTCATTGTGGTTTTTTTTTTTAAGTACATAAATATATATATATATATTTTTTAACATGGGCAGGCACCGGGAATCGAACCCGGGTCCTCAGGCATGGCAGGCAAGCATTCTTACCTGCTGAGCCACCGTGGCCCGCCCAATATATTTTTTATTAATTAAAAAAGATTAACAATAAAACATTAAGATATCATTCCATTCTACATATACAATCAGAATTCTTAATATCATCACATAGTTGCATATTCATCATTTCTTAGAACATTTGCATCGATTTAGAAAAAGAAATAAAAAGACAACAGAAAAAGAAATAAAACGATAACAGAGAAAAAAAGATTATAGATACCATACCCCTTACCCCTCTTCAGCTTCCCTTTTAAAGGGACAATGTCCAGAATTTCCTTGAACCCTACTTAATGGAGTTACTGTATTTTTTTTTTTTAATCAATTTACTAAATCTCACAAACTCTGGTTGTTTCTAAAAGGCTGTGGCTTATGTCTTTTTCTGATAAGGAGTAGAAATAGGAAGAAGTGAAATGACTCAAGTCATGTAAATCAGAGAAAGAGGCATCCAGGGCATGTAATTTACTTTGTGTCTAACTTGTGATTATTTCTCACAGTAGTCCCTAGGTGGGGATTGATATCCAAAAGCTTATTTTAAAATCAGTAATTTGAAACTTAGCACACAGTTCCCATAGAAGTGTTTTTCATAGTGGTACTTTTCAGGGGCCAGCCTACAAAATATTTTACATTAAGTCTGAAACATACATACCCTTGGATAGATGTTTTCTGGAGAGCCCTTTTAAGAATTCCATTTGTGATCCTAGACTCACCCTTCCCTTTTCTACTCTGGGTGAAAGATTCCTTTCTCACCCTCTCCCTACCCCCTTGCAGGCCATGGAAGAGAAGGCCTGTCTCTTAGCCATTGGTGATGGCCCCTAGTGGGTGGGGAGTATCTCTGGCAGAAGAATAAACTGTAGAAATGAGGATATGTGTGTGCAGTGAGGACGGCGCAGAGCTAGGGCAGGAGATAGAGGGTGTGATGTTCAGATACGGTGCCTGTGTGAAGGATCATACTGAGAGTTAACTCCGTTTTTACAGGGAGGGAGAAATGTGCATTTATAATCTGGGTTGCATCATTTTGAGTTCCCTTCTTGATCTCCTATGACTTTCCCATTTGACACAGGAAGTCCCAGATCCCACAAAGTATTTTGTCACCCGGTGGAGCTCAGACCCCTGGATCCAGATGGCATACAGTTTTGTGAGGACAGGTGGAAGTGGTGAGGCCTATGATATCATTGCTGAAGAAATACAAGGGACAGTTTTCTTTGCTGGTGAGGTATGTATCCCTTGGTCCCAGACCCAATCTTTTTTTTTTTAAATATTCATTTTGATTATTCAGTGTTGAAAACAAAATCAAATACTGTTAAAAGCCTTATGACAAAACATAGTAGAAACCTTCTCAAAATCCTTCTCATGAATAACTTCACTGTTTCTTCTGGAATTTACTTCATATTTTAAAAATAATGCTTGTTGCCACTTTTTAAATTAACTTTAGATCCACTGACTTTCTATTAGGTTAAATAGAGATTTAGCTCATTTAGTCTCTTTGCACCATTCTCTCAGTATGTTGGATTATTTCACACGTTGGTATCAATATTTATATTATGTGGCTGTGTAAATATCATTTATTGCTGAGCCAAGGTATTAAATGATACCTTTCTTACATAGCTTTGTTTTTAGGCAGTTGTAACTGTCCGTTTTTATTAGGTTTTTTTTTTTTTTTTTGTACCTCTCCTTAAGTCTCCCCTCTTCAGTCATTTCTACGTAACAGTTAAATCTAAGAGCCAGCCTGTTGGTTCCATTTTTTTGAAGCCCACATTACTGGATCTTTCTTCCTTGTGCTCCAGTCTGGCCTGGTTGGTATGTGGGACTCCTTTTCTCCTCTCCAGGGCTAGGGCTTTGAGCTCCTAGATCCCTCTCTAGTAAGCCTCTTTAAAATCCGTATGTCCTTCACTCCTAGAATTTTCTTACTTCTGATCACTTCCTTCTCCCCGTTTCTTTTTTTCTAGATCTGCTATTGTCTATTTCCAGATCTATTACATTGGATCTCTTGATCATCTGATTTTTTTTTTTCACCTTTCATCTTTTTATTCTTTCAGGGAGACTTCCTTAACTTTATCTTCCAAACTGTCATTTTTTTGCATTCACTTTTTAAATTTTGGCTTTTACTTTATAAACACCGTCTTGTTCTCAGATCACTTTTTTGATAGTATCCTTTTCGTGTTTCTTAACTAATTAAAGGTTTTGGTTATGATCTTACTCAATCCCTGTTTTGTTTGATCCCTCATCCCTGCCCTCTACTGCAAACCTCTGCCACCATAGTTCCTAATGCCCCCAATTTTGAGAAATGTTTAGGATTCTGTGCGGAGAATCACAAAATTGGTGGGGTATCAACTCCTCACCACCACCAAAAAAAAGTATATACTTTATATATTCTTGTTTGGGATTACACATTTCTTATTCATCTAAAATAGTGTTCTCGTTTTTTTTCCTCATGATTTTTGTGTTACTCCAAAAGAATGCCTTTTAAAACCAGAAATGTTTGATCACTCCTTGGTCTATGAACAGCCAAGTTCATAGTCACAAGGCAAAGTGATTATATGCCAGGCAACAATTGTCAGCTGTTTCCAGGAGGCAGCCATTTCAGCCTAATGTGCCTTAAGGTCATGAACAGGGTGTAGAACCTTTTTTGTTTTCTGCTGCTGGTTTGATGTAATTACCTTGCCTTCTTATAAATACCACTGTTTCTTTGAGGCTTGTCACAGCCATGTCTTCCCCCTATAGTAATTGTATGCCAGCTCACCTCCATCTGGCTCTGGTTCAAATGAAGTCTTTGGCACCTGGATATTTTCCCACCCACCTGAGTTGTCAATGTCTACAGGCAATTTTAACTTTCCTCTCAGTTTGTCCTCTTTAACTCCTTCTCAGCTGTCCCTTCCCATAACCCCAGTCCAGACCTTGTCAGAGTTAACTCAGTTAATCAGTTTGAGGCCCTTACTTTCCTATTCTTTTGGTTTGCTTAAACAATAAGCAGTAAAACCATTCCTTACAAATGAAGTTCTCTTACCACCACCTTCTTCCAGTCCAACAACTGTTAAACCTTTTCTTTCCCCTTGTTGAAAAAAGTCCATGGTCTATCGTTTAGTAACTCATTGGTGATGTAATTGCCAGATGACTTGACCAGTGTAGAAGGGACTGTGTGTTACTCATTGTTCTAAACTCCAGTACCTGCAATATCTATTTAATACTTTCATGACTGCCACACGGTACTTTGCAGGAGTGGTAAACACATGCAGAATGAATGAATTTGACAAATTCTGGCACGATAACCAAAAAATTCCAAGTGACATGATGGGTGAGCATAGGATGTTAGTACACAGGAGTGGCACCAATCTTTGTCTAAGGTGGGTTAGAGGCAGTGTACGTTTTGATTATTATCTGAATTCTTTATGCAAGATCTCAAATTATGTAATTATTTTTTTTACAGGCAACAAACAGGCATTTTCCACAAACTGTTACAGGGGCATATTTGAGTGGTGTTCGAGAAGCAAGCAAGATTGCAGCATTTTAAATGCAGTTCGTTTGGACCCAGATGTCTTCTGAACCCACAATGGTAAAATTTGAAACACATTAAACCTCAGTTTCTTTAAACAAACAAGAGTTCTTTGAACTGCAAAACCGAAATGTTCCTAAGGTGATATAAAATAAAACATCTCACTTCTCTGAAAGCACTAGCCCCAAGAATCCTTGTAAGCAATCATATTTCATTGCATTTTCCACTTAACAGGTCTGCAATGTCTGAAAGCTAAATGTCTTCTCGGTTTCAGAAGCGTAATGCAGAATAACCTTAAATTAAGACCTCACATATCACTGTTTCCATGGTTGGAGGTTCCCGTTAAGTGTGACATTTTTGTTTGGCTAAATTTTCATACATTGAGAAGCCAGGTCAAACAAGCAGGAATCATTAAGAATCCAGATAAAGCCATGTGTTTTACTTCTATGACAATTCATCAGTATCTTTACCAATGAGCCTTAAGATTTTATATAGCTCCAATATTGAGCGTTTACCTAAAATTTAGATAAAGTCCTTTTTTGATACAGTACAAATTGCTTTAATCAAAGGTAAAATGAAGCTTCTATTTTATATTGTATGTATTTTTTCCCATTGGATATTCAAAAAGGAATTTAAATTTAGGTATCTTTTGTGATAAAACATTTTGATTTGTATAGTCATTGGCAAAGCAAAATTTTCAGACCCTTTATTATATCATTAAGAACGATGTAGAGATATGTGGTCTTCACACTGTAGATATAGAATATGGCTATTTTTATTAAAGCAAAATTTGGGTGGGTGGCACACTTTAAAATCCTTAATCTTGACAACCACTAGAAAAAATATCTTGTCAGAATTTAACAAAAACCTCTCCTCTTCCCCTTTTTAATATAATGGATTCAATCTCCAGGAATATTTTTTGCAGAATTATGTTTATAGTATTTCATAGGCAAGTCCACTGGAAAACTGCAGAAAAATGTAAAATATCCCTGGCAAATGTTACATTTTATAAGCCGTATCTTAAAAGCCTAAGAACATGGCAAACATTCAGTTTTTCCTTCTTCCGGTCAGAACAAAAAACTGTTTAATATGTCATTTAAAATAAGCATAGTTTCAGGGCGCTTATTTTGCCAAGAATCCGAAAGAAACGCCAGTTTACAGGTTAGAAATATGGATAACTTAAGTGCTTTTGTTTAAAATATTTAAACAGTTCTTTCAAATGTATTATTCTACTTAAAAAAAACACTTAGAAAATATGACTTTAAAGCCACTTTTGAAAATACTGGGCTTTAAAATTTAAATAAGTTAACCTATAGATTTTATGCAAACAATGTGCAGTGAAATTTAGATAGGTTAGATGCCCCACCCCACCCCCCACCAAATTATGATACAAACAGAAGAAAGCAAATAGCTTTGTATTTGTTTTGAAGTTAACAGGAAAATATTGATATTTATAGTTTTCTCATGAGACTCATTGGTACTGATTGGGAAGTATTCTGCTTTAAAGCGTTAGGTATTAAAATATTAAGGAATAGTATATGTTAAGTGATAAACGAAAAATGTCATGTTAAGTTGAAAATGGTTTACAGTGAATTGTTAGTCTCTGGGCACTTAAACCTGTACTGTGTGTGCTACAGGTAAACTAAGAAAAAACATACTTAAATAAAGTATGGTAAATGTGTACTTAAAAAAAACTCATTTCCTATCTCAAGTGACATACTTTGACACTTTGTTCTTCAAGGAAACATGGTACTTTTATTCTTGTTACATTGAGTATGTTTTTCAATGTTGTATGAAGGTTTTTGTAATTAAGTAACAGTGAATACACAAATTTATCATGTTTTAAATGCAAAGCATGAACAGCTGGTTGTGTAAAACTGCTTAATAAAACTAGATTTGTTTTTCAAATACAGTTGGTGCACTGTAGTGACAAATACATGTTTATCGTCACCAAAAACTGGTACACAGATCAACTGAATCCCCCTCACCTCCTCCAGAATCTCTTTTACTTCTAGGTCATTCTTTCTTGTACCCTTTAAAGTATATGATTATAAAACATTCAGTTATCAATCTTGATGAACTAAGGATTTCACAAAATGGCTTCAAGTTTTCCCTATTTGTACTACGTTCAGGTAGAAATGTTTGCTTATCACAGAAGAGCACTCCAAATCATAACAAGCTATGGGGCTAAATCCATGTAAATATCTGTCTTCTGAAATCCTCCAAAGGTGGGAAAATGCATTATAAATCCTACTTTTAAGACATCAAATGCAAGAGACCAAAACATTGATTTATTATTTTTATTGACAAGGTTTATAGGAACAAATTAAATATTTAAAATCGGCCAATTCTGAGGCCTCATTTAGTTGCTTATTCCATTCATTTGTATGAAGTATCCCCTTCCCTAATGTCTTAGTAATTTATCAGGAAACAAGCCAAACCTGTTAAAGAACCTGTTAACATTCAATTTATGACATTTTTACACATTTATTCTATGATGCAGAGATTTTTTTTTAAACTTGGTATATCAAAGGTCCAGTTTCCTCTTAAGAGGCATGTTTTATTTTAAAATTGAGACATATTCTTAAACTGATTAAGACAGTCAATATAAAAGATAATATTAGTCTCATTAAGGAGTGGTTGATTATCTAGAATCCCAACTGACCAAAATTTAATACCCAACAACCCTGATTCCACAAATACATTAATTTCTTTATTGTGAAAATAAGTGTTATCACTTTTGAGAAACACTTTGTCAGAGAAATCCGCTGCTGCCTGCACATTATCTTCTTTTGACATTTCACCTGGTACTTTTATCATAATTGTGAAGGTGGCCAGCTTCCTGTAAATATCAGCATTTTATGTGGGCAAAAGCAGTTAATAAAAATCAGTTAATTTACTATAAGCCAAACAATAAAAACTTTCCCAAGTTTTTGAAATTATTTTGATGTTGATCTGTCCTTAATATAAAATGTATCTACACTTATTTTTGCAGAGTTAACACTAAAACTACAAACTGATGACACTTTCAAGGCAAAGCAGAACTATCTGTCTTTCAGCATTACCTTCACTGAATTTTGACGTTTCACTGCTCCATCATATCATCTGGCTGAACACTGACATTTCGTAGTTTATAACTGGAAAGATACCTACCTATATGAATTTAAAAATTGATCTGCACAAAAGAAATAAAAAAACTTTATATACAACAAATTTGTTTTTAAAAATACAAAAATATCTGTCACTCCTGTCATGCCGACAATCTGACATATACACATGCAGAAGAAAAGTTCAGATTCAGCCATCTGGACAGCTGTAGCTTGTATATGTTTAATATGTTGAACACACTGCCACTGAGTTTTCAGACAGGGGATGTGTATTCAAAATATTTCATATACTAAATACTGTAATAGTCTCTGCATGTATAGGTGCTGGTTATAATAGCTTTTATTCTACTTGATTAAAATTATGTCTTAAGCAGGCTAATATTAAGCACACTAAAAAAACCACAACAGTTCAAGAATCTATGACCTTATATAAAGGAATCCAAAATGTACAAAACACAACTATAAAAGCAAAGAACAATTACTGCCATGCAAGGTTTTATAAACTAAAAACTGCATAGAAATGCAATTTAAAATGGCAAACTCAAATTTAAGTAACACTTAAGATCCAAAGATTAGCAGTAAGTTCTACCAATACAATGCTTAACAAGGATTTAGAAAAGGAAATACATTCTCTTTGCTGGTATAATGGTATAAATCAGATCTTCAAATCCATGGGAACAAGTCATCTGTCTCTAACCTCTATCTCAAGAAATTAGCTGTAATGAAAGAAAAATATTATTTTCCCATACCCAACATGTAATATTAAGTACATATGAATCATAAAACCTTCTTTTAAAAAAAAAAAAAAAAACTCTTCAATTTCACTAGTCTGACCTGTGGGAAATCAGTTGAGATCAATACAAAACTACATAGCTAGTTATTTTCCCTGGCTTAGATAGGAACTTGTTCTAGTCCAGGTGTGGGAGCTGCTTTGCGAGCCAGGCTACCTTACCCACACACTGTGAACCTGCAACACTATGAACCTGCAACTTAATCTGAGTTAGGTTTGTCACTAACTATGCAGACTTTACTTTTTAGGCTCTAAAATGGGAATGAAAAGACATCTCTTTTCTTATCTACCTTGAAGGAATTTGAAGATCAAATGTGATATTCGGTGACATGAAGATTTTGAAAAATATGCAGAGTTTAACATACATAATTTCTTTTCTCTTATGTACAAAATGTTCAAAGCTATAAAAGATGGAAATATTTACCTCTTTAACAGTTGTTTTTATGAACTTCTTTCGTTCAGTTAAATCATAAGCAGGATAATTTTCATAAACCTACAATGAAAAGAGAAAAATGATTTTAGAAGTAGATTTAAAAATGAAACGTTATCTTTGGATAAAAAGATTTTTAATCGAAAATCAATTACATATATGTATTAATAGTACTCTGGTCTACGGTACACAATTCTATGGCAATGAGCAGTCGTAATACTGTATATAGAACAAAACCTAGCATCTGAGTGCAGTGCTTTACAAACAGGGAGTGTCGGTTACATAAACAATGAACAAGGTGAAGAAAACACCTGGATTAGACCTCAGTTAAGTGGGCTAATGTTTTTAAGTGGGCTATTTCATTAGTTTTTTTTTTAAGATATCCTCTTGCTTTCTGCTCGTTACATCACCCAGTACTCTACTTCAGCTACACATTACTGAGATCCAGGTGGTCTCATAAGTCCTCTACTTCTACAACTTTACTATGTAAATATCCTCTTTTGTTAACTTTTTCTGTCCCAATTATACTTGCTGCTTGACTTCTTGACTCTTCGTATGCTCACAACGTAATATACACCCTGCCAGCTTCACTCCTACCCTTCATCAACCCTATCAGGGTTGGCAAACTTTCTGTAATGGGCCAGATAGTACATAATTTCAGCTTTGTAGGTCACACAGATTCTGTCACAACTATCTACTTCTGCCAGTGTAGCAAAAGCCACCAAAGACAATACTGAAATGGGTGTTGACAAAAACAGGTGGTAGATTTGAGTAGAACTGGAATAAAAATAAATAGGGGGAACAAATGTTAAAATAAATTTAGATTGAAATACTAGTGATCAATGAAAGGGAAGGGTAAGGGGTATGGTATGTATTTTTTTAAAAATTTTTTTCTATTTCCGTTTTCTTTTTCTGTTGTCTTTTTATTTCTTTTTCTGAATTGATGCAAATGTTCTAAGAAATGATCATGATGATGAATATGCAACTATGTGATGACACTGTGAATTACTGATTATATATGTAGAATGGGATGATTTTATGTTAAATAAATAGAAAAAAGAAAATAAAGAAGTAAAATACTCAAAAAAAAAGAAAATAGCTGGTTTTGTAGGTATCAACTCTTTACACAATAAAGTTCTTCTCTGGATGATGTCTTTTAAATAAAATATATTTACTATGAAAAAAAACAAAAACAAAACAGGTGGTAGGACCTAGTTGGCCCACAAACCATACTCTGCTAACCCCTACAAGCATAGACCATCATTTAAATTAGTCTTAATTTTTCTGCCTCTTGTCCTTTCCCTACAAACCCAAGCCATTGCTCTACCAACTCTTCCGTGGTTAAGTCCAACCTATAGACTGCTATGCAAAAATACAACTCTCAGAAGACTGGTCCCATTTTAAATTCATGGTACTTTAACTTTAAAACCCCCCAGCAATTCCAAATCTTTCTAATCAGGTCCCTCCATTCATTCCAGTCAAAGGCAATATCATTCCTTTGAAGTAACCCAGACTTTCTCAACCAAGAAACATTATGAATTCAATCAACTTTTTTTTGACATACTTCTTTTGCTTCCAGTTTATCTGTATGTGGACTCATCCCCTCCTATCCCCTTTACCTCCTCAGGGGCCCATCCCTCAAAAGTCCTTTATTTTTACCCCTCCTCTCCACCGCTTCTCCCTTAGCATAGAACACGCTTTCTCTGACCCTTTAAAAATATGTTTTCTCATCAACTTTATTCCTCCATTTAACTACTATTTCCCTTCCAAAGCAGACCACTTGAAACAGAAGATTTAATTCATTATTTTCACTATACATTAATTTCCAATCCAAGAGTAAATAACCCTGGCTTTAAAAACCCCTCAAAATTATGTGAACAACTATCTCCTAATTGCTAAGGTGGAAAGAAACTCAAGTCATTCTTGCATTAGCTCAACATCCTTTACTGATCCCTTTAATATATTACATAAATGCATTCTCAAAAATCTTTCAAATGGACAGAACTGAACTTTCAATTACCACTACTCCTTTTCCCCCACTCTGCTCCAGCCCTTTCTCTCAACTTTCAAAGGAAACCAGTTATCAGTTTAGTATGTCATCTTCCAAATCTTTATAAAATGAATTTACATACACACAAATGGTAATAAAGTTTTTCTGTATTTACATAAAAAGTGGTAATAGTCTATGGTTTTTAAAAATTTAACAATACCTTGGAGGTTTTTCCATGTTTTTTTTGAACTGCTATATAATACTCCAAACACATAGCTGTACCACAGTTTAACCATTTCCCTAGTGATGGCCATTTAGGTTGTTTCTGATTTTCCAAGATTATGGACATGCTGAACATTATTGTAATCATCTTTGTGTAGATGTGACTATGTCTTTACCATAGAGACCTAGAAATGGAATTGCTAGGTTAAAGGGTATTTGCATTTTAAATTTTAAGATCCTACCAAATTGTTCTCAAAAGAAACTGTTAAAACTTAAAAAGTATGTAAGAGTACCAGTTTTCCTATATCCTTGCCGACAATAAAACTTGTCAATCTATAGTTTTTACTAATAGCCCAAAATATTTACTTTTAATTTGTTATCACCCTGATTAGTAGGGAAAGTTGAGCGTGTTTTTGTACATAGGTCTTTACATTTTTCCTGAGATGCCTTCTGTGCCTTTGCTTAATTTTCCAGATGGGTTCCCTGCCTTGTATTCTTCATCAAATTCTGCTTCCTGAGACTGTTTAGTCTCAGGATCACTTTCTCCAGCTTTCCTCCTACTACTATGCCCTCACAATTCTGTTTTGTAGAAATTATTTCTCAACTCTTTGATGTCAGTGGTCTCTAAGGCTCTGTCATTTGCTTTCCTCACCCAGTGTCTTCTTCCCTGGACGACCTTATCTACATTTCTGGTTTCAACTCCTAGCAAATATCCCATTCTAGGCTTCTCTCCTAAACTGGAGAATTACAATGTCCTAATTGTTCCCACTCGGATGTTCTAAGCATGCCATTTTGAAATATCTAGAACAAAGTTCATTTTTTCCTCAAAAAGTATTCTATTCCCTAATATGATTAATTGTATTTGAGCCCTTATACCACAATGAAGTCAACTTTGACCAGGCTCTTCTGATTATGGGTTATGGCCTGGAGAACAGCAACCCAGGAACTTTGATCATGGCACAAACTGGGTTTTCCTGAATCCCTCAACTCATCCTTTTCCAATCAATCCCTCTTGATGTTTCTAGGATGACTTTTACAAAAAGAAAATTCTCATCGTGTTGTGTCCCTGCCATGGGTCTCTCAATAATATACCCAGCCTCCCAATTCTGCATTAGTTTCAGGAAGCAAACCAAACTCTGTAATAGGGCTTGTGTAAGACTTGCACAACTCTTGAACATTATCTCCTAGTCTTCCATGAAGACTTCCTCCCATTCTAGTCTTTAACCATATTAAACTAATTACTATTCCTCACAGTCAGTATTTGTCATATTTCTGTGAATGTGTCGATGTTCCTCAACTACATGGAACAGCTGATGCCCAATTATATAAGAACTCACCTTAAGATCCCTTCCAAGATGAATTTTCCAGATTCCCCCAAACCCTCCTCCCAGTCCCAGGTAAGTACATTTTGGCCTGTGGTGCTGTAGCATCTTCTGCACATTTCTAACAAAGCCCTCAAATATTGTGTTTTAATTAAAGAAACACTTGTTTCTTTCTATCCCTCTAGACTGTCAAGCCCCCTAAAGCCACGCAGTGGCTTCGCTGGCTCTACTGCTAATATCTAGCCCAGGGTTGGATATGTAGTAAAGACTCAATAAATATTCAATGAATAAACAAATAATAACCAATGTTTTAAAAAAGTATAGACTATTTTGCCTTTGTATTACATGTTACAAATTTTTATTTCGTTTTACCATAAGAAAATGACCCCAAAATCTCCAAATTTTGATCTAGAATATGAAATCTCTATATTCAAGATTAGAACATTTTATTTTAGAAGAACATCACAAAAGTTTGAGTTGAAACCCTAATCTGTAACACCTCATTTACCAACCTAACACTGACAATCAAGTGGTTCATGAAATTGTGCTTTTTTAAACTAGCTGAAGGATATGCTAATAAAAACAGCTTCCAGATCAGGGGGAAAAAGTTTCTTATGCAGTTTGGAATATATAATTTTAATTTTATTAACTATCCTAATGTCATTTATTAAATAATTCCATTAGGGCAGACCCTCTATTATACTGAATGTGGTATTCCCAACACCTACCTGTAAGAATGCCCGGCATGCAGCAGGTCAATAAATATTTGTTCAATGAATGAATGCACACAAGAATCTAGCTTCTAATTAAGAGATGGGTGAAGGAATTTTTTCAAATAAAGCAACATGTTCTAACCACTTGTCCAGTTACCTCTTTGCAAATCTGCTTCATTGTGACTTCCTCCAAATTAGCATTGGCCAATAATTTCTTCACCGTTTCCTTTAATTCTTCATCTGTAGGTGGTTTCTTCAATTTCTTAATTAAAGGTTCGTCATCTGAACTATCCTCAGATTCACTTTCTAAAAGACAATTATATATGAATAAAAACTTTTCTAAGACAACAGTAAATTATTGTTTAATATAGTTTGGAAAGAATTCTATAGCTTTTATCAGATATTAGATCCAAAAAAGATTATAAATCACCATGCTATAGGTTATCTATAAAACAAGCACTGAAATTTTTGTCCATTTTGAAGTTGCAAATTATTTATAAAAAGAATACAGAAGTTTCCCCCCAGATATTTTTAGCAATTCACAATTTTCACACGCGCTTAAATATTATGCTACAATAAGCACACGCGCATACCCACACACACACCTTTAAAGTTGCTGATGATATGTTATTTCAAACATACCTTTTTTTGAATTGTTTTGATTCTTCTTGGTGGTGCTGCTATCTGCTTTCTTAACATTAGCATTTTTTACAGATTTTTTACTTTTAGAAGTGGCTTTCTGTTTAGGCTTTTCTCTTTTAGATGTCTTTTTTGGTGGCTGTTGGAAAGGAAAGCAAAGTACATACATTGATGAGATTTGCCATCCTTCTACTTTTCCCGTACCCTTCAAATAGTATTAGAGAAAATTAATATATTTGATAACACTGAATAAAAACTATTGCTAACTATTGAGAGATGATTACTAAGTGTACCAACACAAGACTAGGAGTGAGATGTCAAGAATGAATCACTAAAAATAATAAATGCCCACATTTATTCTGTACTATGGATAGAAAACTTTACATGTAATTATCTTGGGAAAAAATCCTACAATGGAGATATTATTATTATCCTATCATTTATTGTTCATTTCTCCCAACTAGAATGTTAAATCTCATAAAGATTGGGATATTTTTCCCGCCTGTGTTCACTGATCTATCCCCAGCTCCAAAAGTGGTGCCTGGTACACAACAGTTATTCAGTAAATATATTTATGAATAAATGAGGAAACTGAAGCTCAGTGAGTTAAACTTGTCCATGATCATAAAACTAATAAAACTAACCCATAACTTAAGACAAAAAAAGCAAAATATATGCATATGGTTAGTTTAAAATTACAAAAATTCTAGTTTTATTATTTTTGTCTCAATCTATAAAATTAAGAAATATTCTTCATTTAGTAAGGTAAAAATATTTTGAAATAATCTAAAGCTTACAGGAAAGTTGCAAAATTAATACAGAAATACATGGAATTCAAATATAACTCCCACCCAGAATGGCCTGCTATTAGCATTTTTCCACATTTGTTGTATCTTTCTGTCTAGCTATCAACCACCCATGTTCGTTTATTTTCTAAACATCTGAGAGTAGGATGCATACATCACGCTCCACTAACACAACACTTCATGTACATTTCCTGAGAACAAGGGCACTCACTTATTTAACCACCTTAGGTACAGCTATCAAGTTCAAGAAACCTAGCATTGATACAAAGCATACAGTCTGTATTCCAATTTTTTCAATTGTCCCAATAATCTCCTTTTGGGCCCACTCTCCTCTACTATTAGATTCAGTCCAGGATTATGTATTGCATTTAATTGTCATTGTCTTTTTGAGCTCTCTTTTTAAAAAACTTATATATGCACCATAAAACTTCCCATATCCCAAGAGTACAATTCGGGAGCACTAATTATATTCACAATGTAGTGCGCAAATCCCTTTTGATGGAATTTTCTTCCAATTGTCTTATACGCTTTTGAGTATTATCATAATTCAACCTTTTCAAAGGACAAAAACGTGTTGAGGGCGGCTGCCGTGGCTCAGCAGGCAGAGCTCCGACCTGCCGTGCTGGAGGTCTGGAGTTCGATCCCTGGTGCCTCCTGCCCATATGCAAATTAAAAAAAATAATAAAAAAAAAAAACAACAAAAAAACCGTGTTGAACCTTTCCTTAAAAAAGCTTAAAGGGTCTAGACCATCTGATCTGTTCCCAATGTTAAGTGGGCTCAGGCTGCTTCTAAGGGCACTGGATTTTAGGGTCTGTCCTTTCTTTGGCTATGCCGCCATCACTGTACCTACCACCACATACTATCTCAAAGACATACTGTGATTACCTTATTCACTGCTACTAAGAAATGAATTGAAGAGGTGTTAAAGGGCTGAAATGCTTCTAAAAGTAAAGTACATGAGATTTACTATGGAGTTTTGCTATTTAGGTCATTTTCACTTATTTCCTTATTCTCAAAGATTTCCACATAGTGGAGGGTGCTGAACAGGCATCAAAGCTTTATCAGTTTTCTATGACTAACTTAAACTAAGTTTGACGTTTATTAGGTATCCACCTAGTTCACAAAACTACAGTATGCTCTCAAAGAGGATACTAAAAGTTCATGCAAAAGTAGTAACGTACTTCTACAGAATAAAATAATCACTGTTGTATATCAGTCTTTAGTCAAAGATTAAATAAAACCTAAACCTGTAGGTCATTCAAATATTTTACAAAGTTATTATTTAATGGGCAGGGGAAGATAAGAAACAGATAACAATATTAGAAGCATTATTACTTGATCCCTGCTCAAATTACCTAATTAGAATTAAAAAATTAAAATACCTTCTGAGCCCTTTAAGGCTAGGGCATAAGGATGTCATAAAAATATCAGAAGGCACACATAATATGGTACCATTTTTGGGGTGTGTGTGCATGGTCTGGGAATCCAACCTGGGTCTCCTGCATGGAAGGCGAGCATTCTACTACTGAACCACCCATGCACTCTTAATATGGCACTATTTTTAAACCTGTACATTGAGAGTAGTAGTTAACAAAGCACCCAAATTTGCATTAATAAATAAAGGCTAATCAAGTCATCTCAATAAAATGTTAATGCCCGTACAAAACACAAAGAATTAATCCTATGCATCGTTCTATATTTAACACCATCTGCTAGAAGGGGTAGAGTTTTTCTAAATAGACAATTTTAAAAGCCTATTGTTATCTATTAACAACATTTCTAAAAGACTGCAACATACTATTCTCAAGCATTATAAAAAATAGTTAAAGAGTATAGGCTTTTGGGGCAGGATGCCTATTTTAAATTCCAGCTCATCTCTCAGCCTTAGTTTCCTCACCTGCAAAACGAGGAAAATAAGAGTACCTAAGAACTTAAGGGTAATAAATACATTAATACATGAAAATGATTTTAACAGGGCCTGGCACACAGGAAACAAATATTAGTTATTATTACTACTATCAAAGCTTCCTTTTGTAAAGTAAATTCTTGAATTATGCAAATATAATTTCCTCCAATAACATGAAGTTTATAAGTTTCCTTTAAAAAGCAAGGTATCTATCTCCACAGACGAAAAATTACAGTCACAATAAGATAGACCTGTGTTAACTAACCATAATGCATCATGCTTATTTCATTATATTCTGGCAGATGTGAACATTCAAATCCCTATAACAACAAGTCATGTTAAATAAACTGGATTTATTTTTAAAGATTCTGGCTTCCTCTTTTTAAATATGCTGCCAAGAGGGTCAATCAAGACTATCAAGTATTATAGGTATTTTTAAGGTGCCAAAGGGAAACAGATAAAAATTGATAGCTGCTACAATGAGACAGAACTATAATCCAAAATTTTAAAGAGTTAAAATTAATTTTGAATTTTTTAAGTTTTTTTTTTCTGTGAAAGTGTAGAATCAGAGGAATGGCACAAGCATTTTTTGAAGGAAGGCAAAAAAAAAAAATTCTTGGGAGAATGAGGCTTACCTATCTTTTATAGGCAGTAGGGCTCTTGAAGGCCGGTCTCCAAAAAAGACGCCTGTCACAGAGCCAGAATCCTGTCCTCACAGCAGAAAGGTAGTACTGGGTGAACAGATGAACAAAATAAAAATTAGCTTAAAGTACACTATTCTTTTAACTTGGCTGAGAAAACTCAGAGTGCCAAGAGTAAAGAATGTGCAGGCCCATTATCTTTCACAAAAGTTTATAAAAAACAAGTTTAAATCCAAATGGACTTTATTAGAGTGATTATTCAACTTTGCCTTCCAACAAAAAGTTTAAACGGTTTATAGGTTTCATGAGTCCTCTGATCAAATTATGAGATGGGGGAATTCTTATTTTTTTAAAACATAATTAATGGCATATAAACTTTCATGTCACTCTCCTAACAACACTAAAAAAAATCCCCCTATTGATCCAAATATATACAGTTTAACTAAAAAGTATAACAAAGTTGCCCCAATTTGGCAAACCTTGTAGGATATCTTAGTTACCCTCCCACTATTTAACTTTCCTGCCTCTGTAGAGGAAGGTAATAAATGGCTCTCACAGCTTCCCTTGCAGCTAGAGATGGTCAGGTAACAAAGTTTTAGAGAATGCAGTGTGGACTGAGGTCTCTAGTAAAAGACCTTCCTTCAGGGGATAAAAGCCAAAACATTACTAGGAGAGAGCCCTTTGCTCTTCTCTGCCTGAAGCATGGTTACAATGCCTAGAGGGCAACAATGATCTTATGATAATGAGGTTAAAAGCACATGTTGACAGTGAATTAAGAAGAAAGAAGGTCAGGAGATGTCATCAACATGGTGAACATAAGACAACACCTGAAAAAGCCAGTCCAGAGATTCAGAGAATAAAAGGACAAACTCCACTTCCTTAGACCTCTGGAGAATGGTAGAGGCTGAAGAAGGACTCCACAAGTGCTGAATCAAAGAAACACAAAAATTTCAGGTAAAGAATTCCATCGCAGATGCTGGTCGGTCTGAGTCCCTTACCCCTCACTCAGTCCCACCAGCTTGGGAGTCACACAAAGGCATCACTCACTGCCCAGCTCCCTCCCACTGCAGGCTGAGACACCACAGGGTGGAACACAGGCCACCACAGAGAGCTGCATACAAAAGTGCCCCCAGGGGGGAGGGGAAAAAAGAGGAGTGCACAGAAAGGCTGGTTAACAAGTGCTGTGCTCACATTCAATCCAGTTTCAGTTGGTTGGACACCTCAAGGAAAAACGGAGTTTTCTGAAGAGACTCACCTTTCTAGATTGACCCCATTTGGTTCCCAGGACAAGCTACACTAGTGGGGAAGAAACCAGAAGCAGAAAAGCCTCACAGAAAAAAATTAAAAACAGAGTTAAAAGGAACTTCTGTAAGACAGGAGGAGTCCCAGAACAGAATAGAGTGAGGAAAATGGAGCACTGAGGGAGACAATTTAAACAAATCATAGCAGTTGGGGAGAAAAGTCTTTATGAAAATAAACAAAACAGATAAAAATTCTCGAAGAACAGAAGAAAAGAAGCCCTCTCTTAGAAGTGAAACAATTGCACAAAAAGTGTAAGCTTAAAAACTGCATCGCATATCTAGGGCAAGACTCAGATGAAGAGCTAAGAAAATCTCATCAGGTATACATGGGTCTAGAGCAAGTTAGACCAAAGCTCAAAGGAGAGCCTTAACAAAAAGCCAACCAACAATAAAACTCTACACAAGAGGAAGAAACAGACCTTAGTTAACTCATCAAGATAATCAGATACTTAAACATCAGCAAAAAATTATAAGCCATACAAAGAAACAGGAAGATATGGTTTGGCCAAAAGAACAAACTAAAATTTCAGAGCAGACTCAAAAGTGGGAATAACTAATAAAAGATGTTCAAAAACATCTCCTAAATCAATTCAAGGAAATACATAAGAAAATACGCATAGATATAAAAGCTATTAAGAGGACAATGAGCAGGCATAATGAACAATTTGTAAGCTTAAAAAGAGGCATAACACAGATACTGCAAAATGCCATGGTATGCCAAGCTCCAACACCTTATTCCTGAAAACCCAAAAGAATACCCTAGACTCTATCTAACAGTCTGTAAATAAAAATTTTACTTATTAAGTTTATTTTTTCAGAAACAGATAACCTCCAGATTGTTCCTATGCCAGATCAATTTCTCTAAACATCAACAGCTGCATTCCTTCATCTCATAATGTCAATACACCTTTTTTCAGCATGAATAAGTTTGAATGGTCACTGCCAAATATCCTTGAAAAAGGAGGTTGTGATAAGAAACAGTTACAAGGGAGGCTTCCAGGGTATCAGTAATATACCTTCAACAGGTGTTTGCTCTATAACTTATTTGTTAAACTATGCTCTGAAATTTACTCTATAAATACTTGCTAAACTGTAGTTTGAAATTTTACTACTTTTCTTCATATATGGTACATTTCACAATAAAAAATGTTTTTAAAAAGAGGCATAACAGAAATTATGGGGATGAAAGGCACAATAACCAAGATTAAAAATATACTAAAGGTGGGCGGCTGCCGTGGCTCAGCAGGCAGAGCTCCGACCTGCCGTGCTGGAGGTCTGGAGTTCGATCCCTGGTGCCTCCTGCCCATATGCAAATTAAAATATATATATATATATACTAAAGGCATACAACAGCAGAATTGAATAGGAAGAAAAAAATCAGTGAACTAGAAGACAGGACAATTGAAATCATACAATTAGAAGACTGAGAAAAGAATAGGAAAAATTGAGCAATGTTTCAGGGATTTGAGTGATAACACTAAGTGCACAAATTTAGGTGTCATGGTTTTCCCAAAAGGAGAAAAGGGAAAAGAGGCATAAAGAATATTTTAGGAAATAATGGCCAAAATCTTCCCAACTCATTTATGAAAGATAAAAATATATACAGCCAAGAAACTCAAAGTACTCCAAACAGAATAAATCCTAATAGACCTATTCCAAGACACATACTAATCAGAATGTCAAATGACAAAGAAAAAGAGAACTCTGAAAGACAGAAAACAAAAGTGATTTGTCACATACAAGGGATCCTCACTGGGGCTAAGTACCGATTTCTCATTAAAAACCAAGGAGGCAAGAAGAGAAGAGTTATGACATATTCAAGGTACTGAAAGAGAAAAATTGCCAGACAAAAATTCCTTATTGGGCAAAACTGCCATTCAAAACTGAGGGAGAGTTTAAAATATTCACAGATAAAAGAAACAGAGTTCATCAACAAGAGAGCTACCAATCAATAATTATTAAAGGGAGTTCTGCAGGTTCAAAGAAAAAGATAGGAAAGAGTGGCTTGGAGCAATGGAAGAAATGAAGATCAACAGTAAGGTTGAGAGGGATACAAGGGTAGTTCAATACTAGAATTCTCACCTGTCATGTGGGAGATCCAGGTTCAATACCCAGCCCGTGTGCAACCTCCCCACCTCCCAAAAATCAACAAAATGGTTCCGCAATTAAAGAATGAAATGTGATCTGCACCACATAGCATACAAAAAATAAAAAATAAGATGAACTAAAACAGCAAATGCAAAACCCAACAGCACAGCAACCTCAATAGACAACTCTACTCTCCAATACATGTAAGAATCAGAATACATGTGAACAGGAAAACGGCTTGTTTCTTGATAATGGACATGCAAATCAAAGTTGTAAAGTAGGACAAAAACAACATAAAGAGGAGAAACAGGAATATGGGAGAGGAGAACATGTATGCTATGGAAGCTAAGTTGGGGTCTTTTTAAATCAGTAGTTATAGATGTAGGTTGTTTAATACAAACTCCAGAGTAACCACAAAGAGTATATTTTAAAAATATTATACAGAGGGCAGGCCAGTGGCTCAGCAAGCAGAGTTCTCACCTGCCATGCCAGAGACCCGGGTTCGATTCCCAGTACCTGCCCATGCAAACATAAATAAATAAAATAAAAAATATATATATATATATATAAACAAATGAGAAAGGAACAAGTCATATGCATCACAAAAGATCAAGTATACAGAAAAGGAGGTTGCAATGAAGGAAAAGAAAGACAAAGAAAAAAATAAATGATATATAAAATCCAAAGGACAGGCAGCATCTGTGGGTGCTATAAAATGGCAGATTTCAAGGAACTAAGGAATATGGTTTCTAATTTTAGTGTCTGAACTACAAGTGTTACTAGGATTTGCTGGACAGAATAAAAGTGGACACCAGCACGACATTCTGAAGAGGGTTCTGCATTTAATAAAGAGTGGCTGCAGCCCTGCAGTTCATATTAAAATAAGAGAATTGTACAGACTCCAATACCCATGGACTACTCTTGAAGGATTTTCGGGTTTATCCACAATAAAATCATTTGCTTTCAATTTGGATGGTAGCTCATCACATGTAGGACCTGACTTGGCCATTGCTGGAACCAATTCATTGCTTTCCACTTCAGTTACACCTCACTTACCATCTTCTCCTGTTGGTTCTGTTTTGCTTCAAGATACCAAACCCACATTTGAGATACAGCAGCCATCTCCCCCAATTCTTCCTGTAAATCCTGACAGGCAGTTAAAAACCTGCCCTTTTATCACATCCTTGATGCTTCCATCAAGCCCATTAGTTCAAAGCCGTAGTCAACAATTTCAAAAGTTTTTTTATTTTTGCTCTGACACCTCAACAAGTTAGGGAGATATACATTTCAAGAGATTATTTTCCAGATGGTAGGAGAGATTATAATTTCAAATTCCGCTGAAACTCTGCCTGGCAGAAACAAGTTGCCCTGAAGAAGATAATTATCCTAAGTCTATGTATAAAAGTAAACTGGGAAGCTGATTTCTTTGCCCGGCAATGCATCACCTCCTAAAAATGGGACTGAACAGTATAATACTTGTCTTCCACGCGGAAGACCTGGGTTTGATTCCTTGACCATGTACCACCTTCCCCTACCCCCCCCCAAAAAAAAGGACTGAACAGAAGTACCCTAGACGTCCCCTGAACACTACATCTTTAGTTAGGTTATCTTTAGCTGTGCCATATCAGATTTCCATATCATGGGCATCGGAAATCGGAAAGAATTACTCCATGCCTGTATATCTTAAATGACAGCTCACATCAGCCATGTTATTACAGAGGTTAAAAATAAAAGGTATTAGAGACCCTGATTATTCCAAAATCTGCTAATTAAAGAAAAATTTACTGCAGATCCTGATAGTGAAATTGCAACTATATTATATATATAATAATTACATATATAACTATATTATATATAACTATAACTATATATATACACATATAAATAAAAAACTATATAGCAAGTATATTTATACCAACTAGCCTTCAGGTATCCTTTATGTGTCCTGTAGGAAGAATGAGACTGACAATCCCATGCAGTGCTGTGAGTTGTATATACCTGCAGTGTTCTGATGCTGCCCTTTATCTACAAATGAGTAAGATCCTGCCTGGATTTGTCCTGTGTGTGACAAAATGGCTGCCTATGAAAATCTAATATTAGACTGGATTTTTATGAAAATTCTCAGTGACTGTTCTGATGTGAATGAGATCAAATTCCAAGAAGATGGTTCTTGGTATCCAATGAGACTGAAGAAAGAAGGTTTGAAAGTATCCAGCCAACCATGCACAAAACCAGAAACTTCTAGTGTCCTCAGCACACCTTGTTCAGTGGTAGTCAAAGAGGTTGACAGAATTGCCCTCACAACAGAAAGCTCTTCTGATGAAGAGAAAGACCCTCTACCAAAAGGAAACACTTGTTTATTTCAGAAACACAAAGGAGCCCAACCAAAGGGGTTCTCATGTATATCAGCCCTTCTGTAAAGGTGCCCAATATGACTTTGGTTGATCCTGCTAATATTTTGCCTTCATTAACACACTACTCAGTACCATTCCACCACAGGCAACTATCAAGCATGTCAACACATTTGACAGGATTGGATTTTCTTTTTCTTATCCCCACTCATCTCCAGTACTATCCTACTATGTTTTTGGATAGCCTCACCTCACCCTTAACAGCCAGCAGGACATCTGTCACCACCACCAGCCCCCACGAAAGCAGTACTCATATCAGTTCATTCAGCAGCAGGAGTGAGACGGGTCATAACCAGAGTGGAAGGAACATTCCTGGTATCACTTCACTGGACTAAAGAGGACTCTCAATTCCACGAATAATTAATCAAAATTGCTCTTTCTTGGATTTCTGATCCATGGACTTTATTTATTTTGGCAGTTACTTTGGTATTTGCTGAAACGTCAAATGGATTCTTTTGCTTTCTGAGAGATGAACACAGATGACTGCAGCAAGAACCAGATGACATGCAAGGATTTTTCTTATTCATGTTGTATCCTGAGCATCAGATATATTTAGCCATAAATGTATCCAATTTCTTAAGAGATGGATTTCAATTTTATATGTCACTGAATGAATTCTACAAATTAAAATTTTTTGCTGTAAAACACAGCAATAAGATTATGTAAATATTCAAGTAAATTTTTATAATTAAAAAAGTAACGTGATTCAAGAATAAGAGCAACTAGTGTTTAATCAGACGTGAAGGAAAAGAATATATATGGAATGGAGTTATGTTTACTGAATGAGTCTTTTCTGTGGAGATTTATTCTATTTTGCTGAAGTAACAAACCCTTGATAGGTGGTCAAAGCTTGGGTTCCATTTTTCTTCCTGCAGTTCACTTTTTTCTTGATCCCATCGAAGAAAATTGGTCTTTGTTACACATTTTCCCATCATTTACATTTTGACATTGTTTCCTAATGAATACAGAATAAAATTCTGGAATTTGGCTGCTTTTTATTATGTTAACAAACACTATATATATTCTGCCATGGCATAATGTGTATTATTTTTTGTAACTATACATACTCAGTCGAGAATTTTCTATAAATTTGGGGGCTTTTTCAAAAAGAAATTCTCTGTAGCCATTGCTTGAAATGTTGTTGGGGGGGCGGGAGTAAGATGCAGCTGGAATGTTCCTTAGAATTTGGTCACACTCTTCAAAAACATCAAGAGTTTGATAGCAGTGGAAGAACAATTTTAGAAGAGGTGGGAGTGACAAAGCTTAATTTCTTCCTAAGATTTTTTTTTTTTTTTTTGGCATGGGCAGGCTCTTCCTAAGATTTTAATTTGTTTATTTTATGAGGGCAGTATGATGGTGTCTCAGTGGCAGAATTCTCTCCTGCCATACCAGGGACCTGGGTTCAATTCTGCTCATGCAAAAAAAAAATCATATTTTACAGAATAATATACAAATATTTGTTGAAGCTTTTAGATTTTACTAACAATGATCCAAAAAAGTGTTTTAGATCTCCGATCATATTTCTTAGCTTTGTATCCTTGGTCTGATAGCCATGATTTTCAAACACGAAGAATAAAAAAACAAATTACCAAGGGATAGGGGGAGAAACATATTTTCTTTTTAAAGAAATATTGGCACTGAAGTGAGGAAGGATTAGGGAGGATGACCTAGAGCCTATTTAATGTCTCTTTTTAACTCTGCCCCCAAACATTCCAGGGAACCCTTGTGGTTCTGCTGGTGCACTTCTAAAACCAACTCTTCTATAGTGTTTGATTTCAAATCACTCAGGAAACTGAGTTTTACCACTTAAAGAAAGTTTTTAATCCAAATTTTAGGTTTTCCTTTGCTTCATCTGGTTTCCTAAATAATGTCTGAATTCTGAAGGATTCGCTATTTTCCTAATGCCTAGCTGTGGGGAAGTGACAGACTTGTAAACCCTGGAGTGAGGTTCTGTTTCCTTGGGGTCACTGCTGTACAGAAAACTCAAGGTGGTGCCATCGTCATTATGTCTGACCAGGAGGCAAATCCTGAACTAAGGATTTGGGGGATAAGAAAGAAGGGAATATATTAAACTGAAAGTCATCGGAAAGGATAACAGTGAGAATTACCTCAAGGTAAAAATGACAGAACATCTCAAGAAACTCAAAGAATGATCTGTCAAAGACAGGGAGTTCCAATGAATTCACTCAGGTTCATCTGTGAAGGTCAGACAATTACTGATAATCACTCTCAAAAAAGACCTAGGAACATAGGAAGATGTGACTGAAGTATACCAGGAACAAACACACCATTCAATGGTTTAGATACCTTTAATTTTTCTTTTCTCTTTCTCCTTTTTCATTTTTTAAAATAGTTCCTTTGTAAAGTGGTATTCAAAACAGAACTGAAATTAGGATGTTGCCCTACAATACTTATTACATGCCCAAATTCTACAAGCTTTAATAAGTAGAGATGTTATTTATAGGTCATATTTTTAAGCATTAGTATTTCTTTACCTACATCTAGTATAAATATAGAAAAACAAATTCCTGTATCATCACAATTCAAGAAACAAATGAAATCAATATATTTGCCACTTTCAAAAAATAAACAAAAAAACACAACAGAATTGAAAACCAGCACCCCTTCTCTTTAAAACATTTGGTATCTTGAATTCTAGCACTCAATATTCATTATTATTTGTTTCCATTGTGCTGATCCAGACTCAGTTCCCTTCATGTTGCCTTCTCCTTTTAAAAAATTACATGTATGTAAGAGGTCACCTTTTCTAAGACTGTTCATTTTCAGGCTTCAGTGATAAAAAAGATCAACCAATGAGAATGTTCAAAATGATTTTCCAATTGGCCCTAAGGTTCTAGCAGGTGACTGCTTCACTCCAGGAGTATGACTTTCAGTGGGATATAGAAGTTTTTCAGAGAACTGAGCTGAGCTGTGGAACAATGACATTTCATTAATTTGAAGCTACAGAGAGTTTGGACCAAATGAAGAAGAATATTTGGCTAGAGTCAAGAAGACAGATATGGTGGAATAATGAGTATTTCCAAAGATGGTTACACTAAAGAGGTAAAGCATTTTAAGATTAAAAACAATCTTGTCAGAAGAACTCAGAAAAGTTCTAATATTTATTATCAATTAATAAAATTACTCATGTAAAAGTATATACAATAGAATACTGCTCTTTTAAAAATTTTATTTGTACTTTTTGGCCTGGGATTTGGGTTTTAAATAGACACTGTACCAGCTTCACTAAAATTAAAAATTAAAAACTTGCAAAAAAACAAAAAAGAAAAAGAAAAAGAAACCAGCATGGTACTGGCACAAAGACAGATGTATCAACCAATGGAATCAAACCGAGAGTTCAACTACAGACCCTTAAATTTATTATTGCCAATTGATTTTTGATAAGGCAACCAAGTCCACTCAATTGGAAAAGAAGAGTCTCTTCAACAAATGGTGCTGGGAGAACGGGATATACATATGGAAAAGAATGAAAGAGGACCCCTATCTTACACCCTATACAGAAATTAACTCAAAATTGATCAAAGATCTAAATATTAAGAGCCAGGACTATAAAACTCCTAGAAAAATATGTAGTGAAGCATTTTCCAGGATCTTGTGTTAAAAAATGGTTTCTTAGACTTTATACCCAAAGCATAAGCAACAAAATAAAAAATAGATACACAGGACTGTATCAAACTTTAAAAAATTATGCACCAGGGGAATTTATCATAAAAATGAAAAGACACCCTCTCAACGGGAGATATCTGGAAACCACATATCCAATAAGGCTTTACTATCCAGAATATAGAAAGAAATCCTACAACTCAGCAATAAAAAAACAAACAACCTAATTAAAAAACAGACAAAAGACTTAAACACACATTTCTCCAAAGAGAATACACAAATGGCCAGAGAGACAGGAAAAAAAGGCTCAACACCATCAGCTATTAGGGAATTGCAAATCAGAACTATAATGAGATATCATTTCACAGCCGCTAAAATGGCTATTATTAAAAAAACAGTGGGCAGACCACGGGGCCTCAGCAGGCAGAGTTCTCGCCTGCCACGCTGGAGACCCGGGTTCGATTTCCGGTGCCTGCCCATGCAAAAAAAAAAAAAAAACAAACAAACAGAACATTACAAGTGTTGGAGAGGATGTGGATAAATAGGAACACATGTTCACTGTTGCTGGGAATGTAAAATGAGATAGCCAATACGGAAAACAGTTTGGTGTTTCCTCAGAAAGTTAAGTATAGAATTAATCACATGACCTGGCAATCCTACTTGCAGATCTTATGCCCCCAAAGAACTGAAGACTAGAATAGATATTTGCACACTGATGCTCACAGTGGCCTTATTCACAATCGCTAAAAGGTAGAGACAACCCAAGTGCCCATCAACTAATAAATGGATAAATAAAATGTTGTACCTACACTTGATGGAATATTATTCAGTTGTGAAAAGGAATGAAGTCTTGATGCATGTGACAACATAGATGAACCCTGAGGATATTATACTGAGTGTAATAAACCAGGCACAAAAGAATAAATATTATATGACCTCACTAATACGAACTAAGTATAATAAGTAAATGCACACAGTTAAAAATCTAGAATATAGGGTAATAAGGGATAGATTAGGGGTAAAGGATAGGGAATAGATGCTTAATTTGTACAGAATTTCTATTTAGGATGTTTGTAAAGGTTTGGAAAAGGATGGTGATGGTAACACATTACTGGAGTATAATTAACAGTGTTGTGCATATTACTAGAATGAAAGTTAGAAGAAAAATCATGGGACTATATAACAGTGAACCCTGTTGTGGATGACAAATTTGGGTTTATATTAAGTATAAAAGAAGGTTGTTACATGAATTATAACAAATGTACAACACTAATAACAGGGTGGTATACAGGAAAAAACACACCTAATGTAATTGTGGACTATAGTTAATAGCACTATTTTAATGTTCTTTCATCAACTGCAACAAAGGTACCAAATATAAAGCGTCAATAATAGGGGGGTAAACAGGAACAATGTAGTTTTCACATGACTTTTCTATAAGCCTACAATTTTTGTAATTAAAAAAAAAAAAAAAAAACCCAAACAGTACGCAAAGTGAAAGAAACCAGACACAAAGTACCACATATTGAATGATTCCATTT
>PVIY010030847.1:0-30540 GCA_004026745.1 Myrmecophaga tridactyla | reverse complement strand
TAGATAAATAGAGGGCTGTTTGGATGGTAGAAAGAAGGAAAAGCTTGAATCATTTCCTTTTCACTTGACCAATTTTTAGAACTAACCTAACGTGCAAAGGCAGGCCTGGCCTCACACATGCCCACAACGAGGTTTCCCTCCAAGAGTTTCAACCCAGGCATCTGATTATCTTCCATCGTGACATAGGGTTACTTTCCCAACACAGGCTAAGTTGGGCAGAGGCTGCAGGGAAGAGCCAGGCGGCATATGGAACAGCAAGAAGCCATGGGAGAGATGGGGGCAATGTTTTGCCTGAGCATGGCTGGGGAGGACACATGAAACAGAGCTTGGCCACTTGCCGTGGGACAAGATAGGGCAGGGGAACTGCCAAGACATTCTGGGCCCGCTTGGAGCAGGCACAGAAATGGGGCGAGGAGAATGGGGAGTAGATGCTTAATGTGTGCAGAATTTTTAAATAGGTTGAATTTAAACATTTGGAGAAATGGATAGAGGTGATGGTAGCACATTAATGGTGAATGCATCAACTACACTGAATTATGAGTGTGATGGTGGTTGAAAGGGGAAGTTTAGAGTTGTGTATGTCACTCAGTGGAGAGCTAGAGGATAAAAAAGGGGACTGTATAACACAGTGAACCCTGTGGTGGAAGATGACTGTGATTAATAGTACAAATATAAAAATGTTCTTTAATGAGCTAGGACAAAGGTACATCGCTATTACAAGGAGATAGTAATAGAGTGGTGCATGGGAAAAAGTACACTTACTGCAAACCTGGACTTTAGGTAATAGTAATATTTTAATATTCTTTCATCAGCAGTAACAAATGCACCTCACCAATGCCTAAGGGTCAATAATAGTGGGGATATGGGGTTTGGGATGATTTGGGGTTTTTTGACTAATGAAAAGTTTCTAAAATTGATTATGGTGATAAATACACTATACACTATATACACTATGTGATGCTACTGTGAACCACTGATTGTACTCTTTGAATGGATTGTATAATATGTGAATATATTTCAATAAAGCTGCTTTTAAAAAGTAAACAAATACACTAAACACTAAAAATTGAGTAAAACAGAAGAATGAAATACAGATTTATGTTATTCAATAAGTTTTCTTGCTTGCTCTGGATCTCAGACAGTCACTGCTCCCTCTGGGCCTTAGTTTCTGTAAAATGGGAAGTTAGACATGGTGGTTTGGAGCTGTATGCAGACTAGAAAATCATGTTCTTAAAGCCAATCCATTCCTGAGGGTGTTGACCCATTGTAAATAGGATATTTTGATGAGGCTACTTCCACTAAGATTGTGACAGGAAGGGTCTTATGCTGGTTTAAAAGGATGTATGGACCCTAGAAAAGTCATGTTTTAATCAAAATCCCATTTTGTAAAGGCAGAATAATCCCTATTCGATACTGTATGCTTGAATCTGTAATCAGAGCATCTCCCTGGAGATGTGATTTAATCAAGAATGGTTGTTAAACTGGATTAGGTGACATGTCTCAACCCATTTGGGTGGGTCTTGATAAGTTTCTGGAGTCCTATAAAAATGGAAACATTTTGGAGAATGAAGGAGATTTGGAGAGAGCAGAGAATGCTGCAGCACCATGAAGCAGAGGGTCCACAAGCCAGCAACTTTGGGAGATGAAGAAGGAAAGCGCCTCCCAGGGAGCTTCATGAAACAGGAAGCCAGGAGAGAAAGCTAGCACTTGACACCGTGCTCACCATGCGCCCTTCCAGCTGAGTGAGAAACCATGACTGTGTTCACCATGTGCCTTCTCATTTGAGAGAGAAACCCTGAACTTCATTGGGTTTCTTGAACCAAGGTATCTTTCCCTGGATGCCTTTGATTGGACATTTCTATAGACTTGTTTTAATTGGGACATTTTCTTAGCCTTAGGACTGTAAACTAGCAACTTATTAAATTACCCTTTTAAAAGCCATTCTGTTTCTGGTATGTTCTGGTATATCTAGCATTCTGGCAGCTAGCAAACTAGAACAGATTTTGGTACCAGGAGTGGGGTGCTGCTGCTGCATTTTGGAAATACCAAACATGATGGAACAGCTTTTTAAATGGATAAGGGGAAGATTCTGGAAAAGTTGTGAGAAGCTTCATAGAGAAGGCCTAGAATGCTTTCAAAAACTGTTGGCAGAAATGTGTACTCTAAAGACACTTCTGATAAAGCCTTAGACAGAAAGAGTCATGTGTTATTATAGACTGGAAGGAAGACAAACCTTGTTTTAAAATGGCAGATAATCTGGCAAAACTGATTAGTGGCTTTGGCTGGAAGGCTGATTTTAAAAGCCATGAACTTGGATATTTAGCAGAAGAAATCTCCAAATTAGATGTGGAAAGTGCAGCCTGGTTTCTCCTCACAGCTTATAGTGAAATGCAACAGGAAAGAGATAAGCTGAGAACTGAACTCTTGAGTACTAAGAAAGCAGGAATTGATGTTCTGGAAAATTCTGGGCTTCCAGGAGGGGAGACCCCAAAGAATGGTACCCCATGTGACGATTTGGCCAAATGTAAAACCAGTCAGCCATTTCAGAGAAAGCCAGGATTGGACATGGAGTTATCCAGGAAGGATTTGTGGAAACTCCTTGTATCTGATGGGCATGATCCAAGGCTACTGCATAGAAAGCCAATGGAGTGCTGTGGGACCTGTATAAACAGAGCCGCTGCCAGTCTAGACTGGGGGGTTCAGAGAAGGGACACGTTGGAGGAAAAACTTTAGAGGCAAAACCATGGAGGCTGAGGTCTGAAGTCAAGAAGCCTTGGGCCAGGAGAGCAGACCCACCCAAGCCTGTGGAGAGGGTGGGTTTGCCCCAAAGGCAGAGGATGGGACTTCCATCTCATTGCAGTGGAAGAGTCGAGCCGCCTCAGGCCTTGGAGAGGGTGAAGCCCATTCTATGGGGTTTGATGAAAGCCTGGCTGCCACCACAAGGAGGAGTTAAGCGTGTGCCCTGGAGGTGGCAGAGAGCCCGGGTGTGGCCCCAATGCTTGGACAGGGTGGAGCCAAGAAAAATGTGGTCTCCCCAATGTTGCATTCAGAGGCAGACCTCTGCATAGACCCTTGGAAAGGGTGGTACTGCCACTTTCAGAAGCCCCAAAGATGAATGATTCTCAGACTTTGAAATCTAATGGACTTGGCCCTGAGGGTTTTCGAAACTGTATGGATCTGGTGACCCCTGTGTTCCTTCCTCCCTATAGAAATGGGTATATGTATCCTCTAAATGTTCCTCCTTTGTATGTTGGCAGCAAATAATTTGAGTTTTTATAGGTCTAGAGCCAGAGAACCTTGCCTTAGAACAGTCCATGCCTGTAACTAACTTTGATAGGAGTTTGTACTGTTTCTTTGTATTTCATTTGTATCGCTACTGAAATGGTTTAAGGATTTCTGATATTGTTATGAAATTAATGTATTTTATATATGGGAAAATGTTTTTAGGGTCTGTGGGGTGGAATGTGCTGGTTTGAAAGGATGTATGGATCCTAGAAAAGTCATGTTTTAATCAAAATCCCATTTCGTAAAGGCAGAATAATACCTATTCGATACTGTATGTTTGAATCTGTAATCAGAGCATCTCCCTGGAGATGTGATTTAATCAAGAATGATTGTTAAACTGGATTAGGTGACATGTCTCCATCATTTGGGTTGTCTTGATAAGTTTCTGGAGTCTTATAAAAAAGGAAACATTTTGGAGAATGAAGGAGGTTTGGAGAGAGCAGAGGGTCCACGAGCCAGCAACCTTTGGAGATGAAGAAGGAAAGTGCCTCCTGGGGAGCTTCATGAAACAGGAAGCCAGGAGAGAAAGCTAGCACTTGATACCGTGCTCGCCATGTGCCCTTCCAGCTGAGTGAAAAACCGTGACTGTGTTCACCATGTGCCTTCTCACTTGAGAGAGAGTCCCTGAACTTCATTGGGTTTCTTGAAACAAGGTATCTTTCCCTGGATGCCTTTGATTGGACATTTCTATAGACTTGTTTTAATTGGGACATTTTCTTAGCCTTAGGACTGTAAACTAGCAACTTATTAAATTACCCTTTTAAAAGCCATTCCATTTCTGGTATATTGCATTCCGGCAGCTAGCAAACTAGAAAAGGTCTTAATCCTCTCACTGGAGTCCTTTATAAACGGAATGAATACAGAGAAAGAAAAAGCCATGGGAGCAAGAAGCTAAAAATGACAGAACCCAGAAGAGAAGGAGAAGACCAGCAGATGCTGCCATATGACAGAGGAGCTGAGAATCTCTGGCATCTGGTCTTTAGGAAGAAAGCATCACCTTGATGATGCCTTGATTTGTACATTCTCACGGCCTCAAACTGTAAGCTAAAAAATTTCCATTGTTTTAAAGCCAACGCATTTCCTGGTATGTTTTAAGCAGCCTAGTAAATGAAAACACCAGGGTAAGATGCTTCCAAGGCTCCTCAGTCAGGCTCGCTGGCCAGTGAGAACCCCCAGAGGATTCCTCAGGACCCAATTGCCGCGACCAGCGCAGCTCAGAGTTGGGACTGAAGGGAGGAGATGGGGAATTGAGAAAGAAACACAAGAGACAGAGATATAATTAAAGCTGGAACCAGGTAGGACTCTGAGCTCAGATAGTGACTCAAAGACCCCGAGAGGTTCAGCGAGGTTTATTTTATAGGGCTGCAAGGTAAATAAAGTAAAAAATGTAACTAAAGAACCCTGGAGGAGAAGCTGAACCATCTGCTTTGTTGTGACCTGATGAGTCAAAAAGTTACGTGTTTCTAAAGGCCTCCTTCTGCCCCAGACTCAAGCAGCTTTGCAACACTTTAGTCTTTTCAGGACATCAGGTGCCTTTTCCCAGGGAGACAGCTTTGCTATATCTCTGCAGCGAGCATGTGACCTCTGTCTCATCCGCGCCCGACACTCAACACAGGGCCTGGCTCAGCAGAGCTCTTTGAGGGTTTGTTGATCATTAACCCAATATGTCTATCTTTTCTACACCAAGGAGACCCAGTAGGATCCTTGATCAGACATTTGCATGAACAGAAATTTCGAAATAAATTTTAACAAGTAGTTATACAACAGATGTTAAAGTTTGGTATAGGTTATAGTTCCATGATTTTTCTTTTTTTCTCGTAGCTGCTCCAAGACACTGGAGACCAAAAGAATTATCAATGCATTGATTTAGCAGTCATATTCACTTATTAAATCCTATCCTATTACACTCTTCCTTCTTTTTTGTGAAAAATAAACATATATACAAAAAAAGCAATAAATTTTAAAGTACATTGCAATGATTAGTTGTAGAACAGATTTCAGAGTTTGGTATGGGTAACAATTCCACAATTTTAGGTTTTTATTTCTAGCTGCTCTAAGATACTGGAGACTAAAAGAGTAATCAATATACTAATTCAGCACTCAAACTCATTTGCTGGACAAAAGCCAGAAAGTGCTCACAGCCTGCTCCGGGCCCTCTGTTCAAGCTCTTTTTTCCAGTCACCTTCCAGACACTGTCTTGCCCCGATACATTGTTATGAACGGCTGCTCCACTCTCAAGCATCTGAGCCTCTGCACTAACTGTCTCTGCCACCTAGATGTCCCCTTCTTTTTCCTCACCTGTATCCTCCTGGAGGCCTTTCCCAAAAGCCTCCATTGGAATCAACTGTCCCTTCCCCTGGGGAAAGCCAGTGCCTTGCAGCCCTGGGTTCCACCCTGAGCACTTCCAGATCCACAATTGTTATGCAACGGTCTCCTCACTAAGCCGAGCCCTGGGATGCAGGGACTGGCCTGACCTGCCACGTTCCCTCCTTAACGGGGAGTTGGCGTGAGCACACCTGAACATGTGGAATGTCCTGCTTAGCTCCTTATAGGAGCATCAGGGCCTACACAGGGTAAAGACAAGGGAGGCAAGGCTGAGCCTGGGGTTAACTCTGGAGTGAGGGCAACACATGGTCTAAAGCTGGGTTGTGGCACAAGCAGAGTTCCAGGAAAGGGCCTCATAAGATCAAATGGTTAGTTTATGATCATTCGTTTATACACACTTGCTCCCTGGGAATATCCCCTGGTAGCTAGACAGGGTTGGGCCCCCAGAAGACTGTGCTCTATCCCCTGTAGATGACATGCACAACTCCAGTGGGTGACAGGTTTGCTGACAGCACAAAACTCTACATCTTGAGATATAGAAAATTTCATTCTTTCTTTTTAAAATTTTTATTGTAGTTATATATACTAACATAAAATTTCTCATTTTATCTATATTGAAGTATACAATTCGCTGGTACTAATTACTGTCACAATGTCCCACTACCATCACTGGCTGCATCCATTCCCAAAACTTTTCCATCACCCCCAAATTGGAACTCTTCCCCTCAATTACGAATTCCTCATTGCTCAACCTGCCGCCACTGGTAAACTGTAATCCATTGTCTGTCTCTATGAATTTGCATATTCTAGGTATTTCATATAAGTTAAATCATACAGTAGCTGTCACTTTGGCCTGTCTTATTTCACTCAACAATACTTCAACATTCATCGATGTTGTAGCATATAAAAGAACGACATTCCTTTTTAGGGCTGTATATTCCATTGTATGTATATTATATACCACAGTTCTTTATCCATTCATGTTGATGAGCACTTGGGTTGTTTGGTCCACCTTTAGGCTATGGTGAATAACGCTATGATGAACACTGGTGTATAGGTATCTGTCGGAGATCTGGCTTTCAATTCTTTTGGGTGCATACCTAGATGTGGGATTGCTAGGTCATGAAATTCTACATTTAACTCTCTGAGGAACTGCTGGACTGTTTTCCACAGGAAAACCATGCCACTTCACATTCTCATTCTCATAATGCATAGGGGCACCTATTTCTCTGCATCGTCAACATTTACTTTATTATTTTAAATAACAGCTGTCCCAGTGGGAGTATTGTAGTATCTCACTGTGGTTTTGATTTGCATTTCCCTAATGACATCTTTTCATAATCCGTATTCGCCATTTGTATGTTCTTTAGAGAAATATCTCTTGAAATCCTTTGTCCATTTTTTGGTACCCTTAAAACACAAAATTATGGTGAATTTTTTGCTAGTGTTTTTTTAAAGAATATGCATACAAACTGTTTAAATACATGGTTTTATAAAATTGGGGTCGGCCGGTACCATATAAACTTCTTGGTGATATGCTTTTTCCACTTTATTATATAATGAAATCTTCCATTACAATTTTTTAAAAACATGGCTCTCTAGTCTTCTATCACCTGAACTCAATTCTCTACCAATAAAATGAGAGCCTACAATTCTTTCCTTGCTGTGCCCAATGGGGTATGATACTAGTAGCATTTGGAGGCAGATATCATGCTGTTAGAAAGAAATTCATCAGTCACTGAACTGTGCAGAAACCCACAATCCCTGGACGAGCTTGTCTCTTCCTCTGTGCAGTCCTTGTTACAGGATCAGGCACACAGATGGAACACAATGCTGAATTAGTGAGGATCTGAATAAGCAAAACCAAGCTTCGTGTGCTCAGCCCTGGTGCTGGAGCAATGGAGTTGGTGTCAATATGGAACCCTGGACAGGAGCTATGTATGATCCCAGGGAAAGTAGCTTTGCCCTTTAAGGCTACAGCAAAGGGACCCTACTTATGCCCTTGGGGCCACTTCCTGAGGGTAGGTAGTGTGCTGTGAGTGGCTACATTAGATGGCCAGGTTGCTTGTTCCCCAAGCCCTAAGCCTCTCCCATTCTGCCTGGCAGAGTGGTACCGTTTCCTCACTGCCCCCTCCTACCAGCTGCTCTTCTTTAGCAGCCCTCCCATAGACTGACGCTAGAACCTGGTAAACATCCCAGGACTCCACTACTACGAGGGTGTGTCAGGCCAAGCCTCCAATCCTAGTTCTGCCACATCAGCAGAACGACTTTTGTTAAGTCAAGTCACCTGAGCCTCGGTTTACCCTCAAACAGGGTGCTGATGTGGATTCAATGAGATGATAAAATCTATAGATCCCCAGATAGAGCACTGGGAGAGGAACTGACGCCCAATGGCTCCAAACCTGCTGGGCTTTCACAACTGCCTAATGGTTTCCACCTCCCTAAGTAATCAGGGATCAATAGAAAGTGACAAGATCATTGCCACAGGAGTCAGTCCTCTCTTGGGAGACTGTCCATGTTAAGCTCTTTTGTTCCCATACCAGCCCTGAAAAGTTAGTGCTCTCACCCCAACTTCACTAATGCCTGTCCTCAATCTTGTGACTGACCTATGATGCATCAATCTGTACTCTGATTGATTATGGACAATTATATGATGGATCCCAATGAAGAGGAGAAAGAAACCCTGCCAACTGCAGGAGGGTGTATGCAGCAAAGGTGGGGGTCCAGCTGGCACACAGGAGACAGAATTAGGGCCAGAATGCCATCACCCCACAGCAGAAGCTATCTAGATCTCAACTCAATATGTAAAAGCCCAGTCCAGGAGACTACAAATGGTCTGAACAACCCACAGACAGGTCTCTACTTAGAGCCTTCAGCAGGTCAAGGATTCTTTAAACCACATGGCTGACAATATTGTGGGTGGGGGAGCAAAAAAAAGCCAGCACGACTCAAACTCTAGCGGCTGCACATAGGAGGGCCAAGCTACAAACTTGGCAGTGGCCGGGGCCATCTGTCTACTTCAAAGGTTGCCAAACTTTTTCTGTAAAGGCTCAGCTAGTAAATATTTTAGGCTTTGGAACCACAGAGTCCCGGTCACCAACTAGTCAACTCTGTCACTGCGGTAAGAAAGGAGCCATAGACAACAAGTGAAAAAATGGCTGTCCTATAAAACTTTATTCCCCAAAACAGGCAGTGGGCCAGCTGGCCAACCTCCTCTGTCTCCTGACAAATGAACACAGAATCTGGCACAGAGACACTCTGAGTTATAAAAATATTTGTGGAATAATTGAACAAATAAGTGATCAAATAAATAAATGAGTCATTGAGACAGATAAGAACTTATGGCCTATAAGATTAGTCAGGAGTTTAGCAGTTTAGGCACTAGAAAACAGGTACTTCACTACTCTAATTTCCATTGCCCCCACAATGGTCTGAAGAGGATATGTAAACTTTGACAATGCCCAGGAAATGGATGGAGGCAGCAGGACAAGGACTAGGATTTACTTTAACAGAAGAAAACATCCCAGGAATCAGACTGGCAGCACAGGCCTGGGAGGCCAGCGACCACCCACAGACCATCAACAGTGGGGAGGGCAGGATCTGTGCCAGCAGCCACACTTCTGGGAAAGAGCCCAGAGGAAGACCAGTCTATGTCTGCAGAGAAATTGCTCCAAGCTGACCCCAAGGAAGGGCTCAGACACAAGTTGCTGCTTTCTTCAAACAGGAGCTCCCTGCTGGCTCCCTGGGGGTTGACAGCTCCTGGATACTCAGGGGCCACAACAGAGAGGTGGGGAGAGCAGAGCAAGTGCCGTATCACACGTATTCCCCACAGTCAGCGATGATCACTTTCTGCTTTGGCTTTCCGTCCTTGCTGCCCTGGGCCTTTGCAGGCAAAACAGAAGAATAGGAGAAATCAGGGGAGGGAAATGGAGAATAAAGAGGTGCTGAGGGATACCCCCACCCCCATCCCAACTGGAACCTGTCCCATCAGAGGAAAGGGTAGCTGGGCAGAAGCAGCCCCACCCCCGGGAAGCAGTCCCAGCCCATCCCTGGCCACCTACCTCAATCTGCCGCACGACATCCAGGCCTTCAGTGACCTCCCCAAACACCACGTGCTTGCCATCCAGCCAATCTGTCTTGTCACACGTCAGGAAGAACTGGGAGCCATTGGTGTTTGGGCCAGAGTTGGCCATGGACAGTAGCCCTGAGTGAAACACCTTGTCAGATCCCTTCACCCAGCTCCCACTAACAGTTCTTCAGCCAGGCCGGCTTGGACACTGGGACACAGACCATTTGGATACGTCCACCTGACTTTCAGCCAAATAACATTCAGTGACATGGAGTGAGGAGGGTTGTTTCAATACTTTTATACTACTTTGTTCTTTCATTCATTCATTTAGTGAACAAATATGTACTGAAGATCTACTTTGTAAACAGGCCTCTGTGGAACTCTGGGAACACCAGTGAGCAAAAGACAGTCCCAGGCCTGGTGGGGCCCGCAGACTAGTGGAAGAGAGTCACTCAAAAGATAATTCTGCTAGAACACAATGAAGTCAGTGACAGATGTGTGCAGGAAAGGGGCAGGAGGAGGCATCCTCTAAGAATGTCTATGTGTGAGAGAGAGCAGTATCATGGAAGCCTTTCTGGAGGAGGTGACATCTGAGTTTAGTTTTAAAGGCCTGGGTTTGACAGGGGCTGGAGGGGGCACAACACAAGTTGCTGCAGCTGGTCTGTGGCAATGAGAAACCCCACTCTTCATAGCTGGGGCTCTAGTCCGGGTGCTGCCTCTGGACAGGCACCAGGTCCCACTCTATCTCAGTCCATGGAGTCTACCAGGGCGCCCAACACATACAGCTTAGCCCTGAGAAACATTTAAATATCCAAATATTTACTGGCAAACAGCATTTGCCAGTGCTGTTCCCAATACAATGGTGAACAAGAAAGACTGAGTCCTACACCCAAGAAATTCTAAGAAGGGAGACAGAAAAACTAACTACATCGTTTCAAGTACTAAGTGTATGAAAAAAAATGGTGTCAAATAAAGGGCAGAAGCGCATTTTAGAGAGCAAGGGCAGCCAGGCTTCTCAGACAAGGCGATGCATGTGAGCTGCCTGAACAAAGTGAGGGGAACCACCACTGGAGGAAAAACGCTTTAGGAGATAAAGAGTCTCTGCCAAGGCCCTGAGGAGAATGAAACAGTGTGTCTGAGGAACAGCAAGACCGCCAGTGTGCAAAATTCTGTGCTTTTCTCCAGCTGCCTGGGTGCCAACCACTGGGATTTTATTGGGTAAATCTGACAGAGAGAGAGAGAGGGAGGGGTGGAGGTTGAAGGAATAAGTAAAAGAAAACTTCAACAGCAGACACAGAATCTAAGCTAGACTAAGGGAACGTGGACATGGGGGGAAGGGGGGAATGGTGGTGTATGAATGCAGGTATATAGATATTCCCACCCAAACATATCTGGATAAGCCAAAGCTTACTCTGCTCCAGCAAGGCTGACCATTTTTCATGTGTTCACTGGCAGTGTCAGGGCTACCACATTCCTCCAGCCAAAACACCCTCCATCCTAACCCAGCCTCACTCAGCACCAGGCACTGATAAGAGTCCTACCTGGTCCTGTGTGTTTGAGGATAAAATTTTCGTCATCAAACTTCTTCCCATAGATGGACTTGCCCCCGGTGCCATTGTGGTTTGTGAAATCACCGCCCTGGCACATGAACTGGGGGATGATGCGGTGGAAACTGCTTCCCTTGAAGCCAAAGCCCTTTTCATGAGTGCACAGGCAACGGAAATTCTCTGAGGTTGGTAAGGGAAAAGGCACTCAGGTTAAAAAACAAAATAAAAACAAATGAATAAACAAAACCCGTAACGCGAATTTGAAAAACCTCCTGCTATATTTGTTTAATGATTATATTTTTATCTTAAAATAAGAGATAAACTGGGCAAAGTCAAGAAGCAACTCAATTTATGCAGCAGAAAAGCTCAGATAAAAGGCCAAAGGCAGTTCTAAAACACTGTCTGCTGAAAGTCTATTTAATAAAGTGTTTAACTCCCACATCTTCTCTCCCTGCACGGGGGGCTGCCCCTCCTTGACCATGGCAGTAGACAGGACCAGCTGCTCATAGGTTAAAGGACAGGACCTTTGGACTGGGATCAAAGTTGAGGACTGAGATACCATAATGACAAATGGAGATTAAGGAAAGTTTTACTTGGAATGTTGAAGGGCTGAGCGCCTTCCCAACCTTAGATGGCAGGCACCTAGATGCAGAGCCCCAGCAGAAGACCAGTGAAGCATTCTCTGGGGACTCTGCCTCAGCCAGCAAGCCTTACCAATGCCCATGGAGTGTCCAAACAGATTTTTAGGGCCCCATTTGCAAATATGGGGAAGGTATCTAATGAAAAGCAAAGAGCAAAACAAACAGAACAAAATCAAACAAACCAAAAAAATCCAGGAAAAAGAATCTTGAAGAAACAAATCTATACAGGAAAAAGACACTTTAGTAATATCTCCAGAAAGATGAAATGATACTATATCTATGAAATCAGCACATGGTGCTATAAACAGGAACATTTAGAAAGATTCCAGAAAGAGAGAAAGGAGAAGGGACAAAGCCAAAAAAAATTCAATGAAATTTTCCTGAATCAAAGGAAAAGACTGTCCTGACTGATGACTATGGTAAGCAGAATAATGGTTCCCCCACCAAAATGTTCATGTCCCTAGAACCTGAGAATATGCTATGCTATACATGGCAGAATGATATAAAGGACTAAGGTTATGGACGGCCAGATGAAGGAGGTTATCCTGGATTATCTGGGTGGGCCCAATCAAATCACAAATGCTTGAAAATAGAAAACTTGCCAGCTGGAGTGGGAGAGAGAAAAAAGAGTTACAGATGTGATGGAAAAGCAGCAGAAGCGATTCAAAGTGTGAGAGGGAACTGACCTGCTGTTGCTGGCTTTGAAGATGGAGGAAGAGGGCCATGAATCAAGACTGTGGAGGTTCTAGCAGTTGGCAACAACTCTCAGCTGGTAGCCAGCAAGGAAATGCATATGCCAGCCTATAACTGTACGGAAGTAAATTCTGCCAATAACCTGAATGCCCCCAGAAACAGATTCTCCCCTAGAGCTTCCAGAAAGGAAAGTATCAGCCTGAAAACATCTTGATTTTAGTCTGGTAAGACCTGTGTCAGATTTCTGACCTACAGAATTGTAAGATAATAATTGTGTGTTGTTGCAAATCTGTGTTGTTACAGAAGCAATAGAAAACTAATACAATAGAGCCCACCAAATATCCAGTATAATGGATGGAAGGGTATCTACTCCACAGACAAATCATTTCAGAATGCTGGGGACAAAGAGATCCTATATATCCTCTAGATCTCTAGACCAGCACTGTTCAACAGCTATTAAGTACTTGCCTAGTATAACTGAGGGACTGAATTTTAAAATTTCATTTGTTTTATATTAACTTAAATTTAATCACCACACGTGGCTGGTGTCTACCATCTTGGAGAGTGCAACTATAGACATAAAAAAGAGGCTTTATATAAAGGACCAAGAGTTAGAATGACAATAAACTTCTTAAGAATTTTACTCCCTAGCAAACTATCAATCAGGTGGGAAGGTACTATTTTCAGACATTGGTCTCAAAAAACTTACCTCCCATGTTCCTATCTCCAGATGCTTTAGAAGAATGTACTTTACTAGAATGAAGAGATGAAGCAAGAAAGAAGATGATAGAGGTTCTCAGCTAAGAGGTGAAAATGAGTGATCCCAAGACAACAGCTGTGAAGTGACCTGGAGAGCAACAGGTCTAGGGTTCAAACAGGTCAGAAGGCTCTAAAGAGGAACTTCTACAAGAAAGTAAAATTAGAGAATACATGATGTGTTTGAACATACTGAAAGATTTATACAAGCAGAAGAATTTGGGAGAGAATCAGGAATAAGTTCATAGAAAATTAAACAAATGTAAAAACAAGATTATTATTAACTCTAGGAAAAACAAAATGCTGTGGATGAAAGGAAGTTATCATAGCATGATGCTTATATAGTTAAAAATAATCTATGCCCGAATCAAAAGCAAGGTAACTATATTGGGAAGACGAGGGGGCAGGGAAGGTGATTTAAAAAAAAACTAATTCTTTATCTTCTGAAGTGGGAAGTCAATAGATAACGCCAAAAACAGAAAAACTAAGAAGTGGAGATATAAACCTATTATCTAGAGCAATGTGGGAGGATCAGCAAAGAGTTTAAATTGGCAGCAAATGGTTGGCAGTGGGGAATAGCACCAGGGACTGCTGTTTTTTCAAAACAAGCTTTGTGGAATTCAGTCTCTAAACTTATCTCTTTTTACAATAATAAAAGTTAGATTAAGAGTATAAAAAATGAAGTGATACTTAACTAAATAGAAAGGATACCAAAAAAACTTAATTAACAGTAGCTATTTCTGGAGAGTAAAAATGGCTGTTGACAGTGGAAGAAGAGTTAAATTTTTGGTGTATTACCTTCAATATTGTTGGACTGTTTAAATGCATTTTCTTTTTTTAAATTTTTACAAAGAACCCCTATATGCTTGTTTTAAATCACAAACAAACAAAAACAAAAATAGTAAAACAACATTTACAAAGCTTCAGAAATGCCTGCTCTGACTCATTGTTGCTAAATCCCAGCGTCTGAGATCCTCAGATCAATTCAGGTCAGAAACAGCACCTAGAGCACAAGACTGGGAAGGCTTCCTTCAGCTACCAGCTTCCCTAATGTCCTGACCAAGGAGTCCTGCTCACCTGCTGTCATGGGAACGATGTCTGAACGCAGAAGCATATGGATGCGGCCAGCTGGCTTGTTCCCAATCTTGATGTCCATGTACACCTGAGGATTCGACCGGGCCTTTTTGACTGTGGGCTCTACCTAGGTACAGCAGAAATTGCTGGGTTATAGAGAACTCCCGAACTCCTCAGTATTCTTCTCAACACACACCCAGAACACAACTCCAATGGATAGGCAGGGACCTTGCCTCTGTGAAGAGAAGCAAGGGGCTGACCGTGAAGGCCTTGAGCCCTGACAGGGCTGCAGGAGGCAGGGAAGATGACCACGGCACCCAGCTGGGCACCTAGGGACAGGGGTCCCCAGCACTACCCAACTTGGGCCCCACTCCACAGGCATGCTGTCTTGTGAAAATCACCCTCTTAGACATGTCCCCTTGCTTCACCCTGCCCTGCAGTTACAGAACAACATTTTCTGGCCCACAACAAACCTCTCACCATCTTTAAACCCCAGTTCAAGAACCCCACCTTCTTGACACCATCTCCTTCTACGCTTACCCCTGCACATTCATGGGCTGGCTACAAGGGAAGAAAGGAGGGCAGCTCTCTTGCTTGGGTCTAAGTGCTCAGAAGACAACGGAGGAGGGTGAGGCCTTGCTTTATACCGCAAAGAGAAGGGGACATTTAATAAAACTGTCACATTTGTCCCAAAGAAGTCAAATATTCTTAATTTGGTTCATAGTTCGGTTTAACCATTTAACAAACATTTGCTAAGGTATTACACTGGGCACTGAGGATAACACTACCATTATGTGCTGCTAATAACAGCAGAAGCATAGTAGTAACAGCAAATATTCACATAGTTCTTACAGTGAACTGGGCACTATTCTAAACGTTTTACATATATTACCTCATTTAATTCTTGTAACAATCTTTGAGGTATTATCATCGCCATTTTAGTATTTGAGGAAACTGAGGCACAGCAAAGTTCAGTAACTTGCCCATGGTTACAGATGTGTTAAGTGGAGAAGTTGGGATTCAAGTCTAAACCATCTTTCTAGATTCCACGCCCTCAGCCACAACATCTTGTCTCACCTTTTCATTAATAAGATGCATTACAAGGCCCCATCCTTATGGGATTTATTGCCGAGAGAGGAATGGGCAATAAGTACTTGAAGAGCATGTGCAAAAATAAAGATACACAGGAAAATACAAACTATGGTTTCACTAAGAGTGTAGAGTGGGAACTGACATGTGGACAGGTGGAAAATGAGATTGAAGAGATGGGCAGGCTAAGAACGTGAGAACCCCTCTTATAGGACAGGTGATGGGGAGCCACAGAAAAGTTCTGAGTAGGACGGTCACATGAGAAGATTTGTGCTTCAAAAAGATCCTTCTGTCTTTAAGAAAGGTTGGGAGAGGGGTGCATGGTGGTTCAGGGGTAGAATGCTCATTTGCCATGTGGGAGACCCATATTCGATTCCTGGCCCACGCACCCCCCCCCCCCAAAAAAAAAAACCCAAAAAACAACAAAAGAAAGACTGGAAAAGAATAAGACTATAGCCTGAAGACTAATTAGGGAGCCACTGCAACTATCCAAATGAGAGATAAGAGGCTGAATAAAGAAGATGGCAGAAAGAGGGGAAGAAGGATTCAAGGAAGATTTAAGAGAAAAACTTAGTAGAACCTGACAATGACCAGGCCCTATACTAAAAGAGGGGTCTAGGATGAACTAGGGGGACTCAAGTTGACTGTAAGGGCCACTATATGTGCTCTGCTTTGCACCCAAACTTCTGGCTAGGGTTATTATATGGATGGATGGTGGTAAATTAATCGAGATGGAGAATATGGAAAGACCAGGATTAAATAGGGGAGGAAATCCATTTTAGACAACTTTACTCTGCTTGTAAGACTTGCAGGCAGAAATGTCTGAAACTCAGGATTAGAAACCAAGACTGGGAAAATCATCAGCCCAGGAGAGGCTGCATAAAGTCAGAGAGGAACTGCAACTGCTTCAGCTGAGAGGAGAGAGGGAGGTGAGAGCCAAGGAAAAGAATCCAGTAGAACAATGTTCAGAAGGTAAAGAGAGAAAGGGTAGTCAAGAAGTAATGGTCCATTTCCATTCCCCTACCCCTCACCTGGTCATGCGCAGCTTGGGAGTCACACAAAGGCAGCAGGGCCCGGGTCCCTCCCACCATAGACTGACGGAAAGTGACTCAGCAGCAAGTTAAAACTTCAGGGATCTACAGGCACAGGGACCTAAGTCTGCAGAGACCCAAGGTAGAACAGAAAGAGCTAAGGAGTGCTGCATACAAAAGACACTCCCCGCCCTGGTGGAGAGGGGACAGGGATCACAATAGAAATGCTGGCAAGAACTTGCCTCATTCAATCCAGTTTCAGGTGGTTGGACCACCTAAAGGCAAAACAGACTTTTCTGAAGTGACCCACCTTTCTGGATTGACCCATTTGGCTCTCCAGGGAAGGGTACGCTAATGGGGAAGAAACTGGAGATAGAAAAGCCTCATAGAAAAAGACGGGGTTGGGTAGAGTATTAAACTGGGCTGCTGTAAAGATCAGATGGGTCCCAGAACTGAAAAGCATAAGGAAAACAGGGAAAGAATATATACAAATTATAGGAGCTGAGGAGAAAGGTCTGCACAAAACCAAACAGAACAGATCAAGATTCCCAGAGAAGGAATAGAGGAAAGGAAACCGTCTCCTGGAGGTGAAACAATTGCACAAAAAGAGCAATCTTAAAAATTGTACTGCGTGGGCCAAGGTGACTCAGCAAGCAGAGTTCTTGCCTGCCATGCTGGAGATCAGGGTTCGATTCCCAGTGCCTGCTCATGCAAAAAAAGTAAATAAATACAAAAAAAAAAAAATTGTACTGCATATACAGAACAAGAATCAGATGAAGAAGAGCTGAGAAAATCTGAATGGTTAAACATCGACTATTCTAAAGGTCTAAAATAAGTCAGACCAAGCATCAAAGAAGAACCCTAACACAAACTCCATCTACAATAAAACCTTTTGTTTTTTATTTAAGAGGGTGAAATGGAACTTCATGGTTAACTCACCAAGATAATCAGATACCTAGACATCAGCAAAAAATCACAAGCCATATGCAGAAACAGAAAAATATGTCTCAGTCAAGGGAACAAATTAAAACATCAGAGGAGACTCGAAAGTTGGAAAAACTAATCAAAGATGGTCAAATAAGGAGATGAAGGAAAATATGGACAAAGAGCTAAAGGATATTAAGAAGTCTGTGTGTGGGCATAAGGAATTTGTAAGTATAAAAAGAAACATAACAGAAATTATGGGGATGAAAGGCACAATAGCAGAGATTAGAAATACAACAGATAGGAGGTGAGGCCAAGATGGTGTCATAGTGATGTGTGGAATTTAGTTCATCTTCTGTAGCAGCTAGTAAATAGCCAGGCCCTGTATGGAACAATTGCTGGGGGGACATCAGTGACTGGACACACAGTGTACACCAGTCTGGAACAGGTGGAAGGGCTGAGATTCCACACAGAACTGTAAATTTCCCAAACCGCGGATGCCTATGCCCCTCCCCGACAGGCATGGCAGGCTGGTTCCCCAAGGGGAAAGAAAACAGACTTTACTAGTAGCAAGGGCTTAGCTCAGTCAAGCTCCAAATGCAAAATTAGTTAACAAATCAGTCTACTGAAAACAATTATTTAACAAATTCTGACTATTGAAAACAGACCCCGAGCACAGATAAACCTGTAATAAGCACTAAAGGAACCAGGAGTTTTCACTCAAGCAGGCACAGGCCAGATGGAAAAAAACAAATAGAGGCTTTTTAAGTTGGACAGCACAAAATACTGGAAAAGGGCTGGACCCCAAGAAAAGGGGGCACATAGAGCCAAGTACCAACTCAAGCTCTTGACTGGCAAACCCAGGGAGCGGGTGTCCCACTGTGAAAAAAGCATTTTTTTTTTTAAACTTCTTAACAACTCATTAGAACGGCAAACACTTTCAGGCTCCAGCACTGCCCCAGGCAAGGGTATCTGAGAGAGAAAGTAACTAGTCAGGTGAAAGTAGTTAGTTCCCTAAAGGGTGTTTCTACTTCAAGAAAAAGGGGGGTGCAGTCAGATAGAGGCCCTCCTTCAGGGAATTTCAGGCCCCAAGGGCTGGAAAACAGAAGCAAAGACCACCTACTACCCCAGCCTGACTCAACACCACCCCTGGCAAGGAGAATCTGCTGAAATTAAAGGTACCACATCACTTTAAGCTGGTGGGGAGCTGCCAGCTGACAAAAATCACATGCTGAGCAGGACAGGAAAAGCACATAGTGTAGAGGCTTCATAGGAAAGTCTGACAACCAGCTGGGTTTCACCCTCAGGGAAAACTGATGCTGGCTACTTTCTTCTCCTGAGATATGGGCCTGTCTGGTCCAGGAAAATCTGACCAGAATCGATAATATCTGAGGACACTTCCCTCAAACTAAGGCTCCATACAGGCAGGGCAAGAAACAGGAAAATAAGAACTGAAAAATTCTGTTCAGTTAAACAGAGCCTAGGCAAGACATCTAGAATAAGTTAAACTGAATGTCAAAGAACAGATGCAGAACAAAGCCATTCAGCAAGAAAACCATAGGAGAGTGAAAACAACCTCCAGAATAAACTAATTAAGGAAATCAAATGCCTATATGCCAGCAAAAAATAATGAGTCATACTAGGAAAATTGAAGAAATGGCCCAGTCAAAGGAACAAACCAACACTTCAAATGAGATACAGGAGTTGAAGCAACTAATTCAGGATGTTCGAACAGATATGCAAAATCTAATAAAAAATCAAATCAGTGAGTTGAAGGATGATATATAGCAGACACTGGGCTACTTTAAATGTCTACTTTTAAACATAGAGAAGGAATTGAAAGTTTGAAAAAACAAACTGCAGAACTTATGGAAATGAAAGGCACAACAGGAAAGACGAAAACAACAATGGAAACGTACAGCAATAGATCTGAAGAGGCATAAGAAACGATTAGTGAACTAGAGGACTGGACATCTGAAATCTGACACACAAGAGAAAATATAGGGAAGAGAATGGAAAAATATGAGCAAGGTCTCAGAGGGAATTCAATGACAACATGAAGCACATGAATATATGTATTATGGGTGTCCAAGAAGAAGAGAAGGGAAAAGGAGCAGAAAGACCAATGAAGGAAATAATCACTGAAAATTTCCCATCTCTTATGGAAGACATAAAATTACAGATCTAAGATGTGCAGTGTACCCCAAATAGAATAGAATCCAAACAGACATACTACAAAACACTTTTACTAATCAGATTGTCAAATGTCAAAGGCAAAGAGAGAATTCTGAAAGCAGCAAGAGAAAAGTAACCCGCTACATACCAGGAAAGCTCGGTAAGACTATGTGTGGATTTCTCAGCAGAAACCATGGAGGCGAGAAGGCACTGGTGTGATATATTTAAGATTCTGAAAGAGAAAAACTGCCAACCAAGAATTCTGTACCCAGCAAAACTGTCCTTCAAAAATGAGGGGGAGATTAAAATATTCTCAGACAGTCACTGAGAGAATTTGTGACTAAGAAAACAGCTCTATCAGAAATACTAAAGGGAGCTCTATAGGCAGACAGAAAAAGACAGGAGAGAGAATCTGGAGAAGGGTGTAGAAATGAAGACTATCAGTAAAGGTAATAAAAAAAGAAAAAAATTAGACACTCCTTTACAGTAATATACTGTAATAAATCCATTCAATGTTAATGGATTAAACTCCCCAATCAAAAGACATGGATTGGCAGAATGGATTTAAAAGCAGGACCCATCTATATGCTGTCTATAGGAGACTGACTATAGACCCAAGGACAAAAACAGGTTGAAAGTGAAAGGTTGGGAAACGACATTTCATGCAAACACAACCACAAAAGAGCAGGTGTAGCTTAACTAACATCTGATAAATTAGATTTCAAATGTAAAACAAAAGAGACAGAGAAGGACACTATGTATTAATAAAAGGAACAATTCAACAAGAAGACATAGCAATCATAAATATTCATGCATTGAGCCAGAGTGCTCCAAAATAAATGAAGCAAACATTGACAACACTAAAGGGAGAAGCAGAAACCTCTACCATAATAGCGACTTCAATTCACTGCTCTCATCAATGGATAGAAGATCTAGACAGAGGATCAATAAATAAGGAAAGAGATTTTGAATAATACGATAAATGAATTAGACTTATCAGACATTTACAGAACACTAAACCCCACAACAGTAGGATAAATATTTTTCCCAAGTGCTCATGGATCATCCTCAAGGACAGACTATATGTTGGGTCACAAAGCAAGTCTCAATAAATTTAAAAAGACTGAAAGTATACAAAACACGTTCTCAGATCATAAAGGAACGTGGTTGGAAATCAATAAAAGGCAGAGGGCCAGAAAATTCATAAAAATATGGAGGGTAACCAACACACTTATAAACAACCAGTGGGACACGGACAAAATTATAAGAGAAATCAGCAAATATCTCAAGGCAAATGAAAACACTACATATCAAAATTTATCAAAAAATAGGGGAAACAAAGATGCAGCAAAGTAATGCTGAAAGGGAAATTTATTGCCTGAAAGGCCTATACTAAAAAGAAGAGCAAAAATTGAGAAGGAATTATTCACTTGGAAGAAACTTAAGAACTAAGCTCAAAGCAAACAAAAAGAAATAACGAAGATCAGAGCAGAAATAAATGAAATTGAGAATATGAAAACAATAGAGAAAACCAACAAAACCAGAAGTTGGTTCTTTGAGAAAATAAATAAAATCAGTGGACCCTTAGTTAAGCTGACAAAAAAAAAAAATAGAGAGGATGCAAATAAATAAAATCAGAAATAGAAGAGGGGACATAATCACTGACCCTGCAGAAATAAAGGAGGTAATGAGAAGATAATGTGAGCAACTATATGCTAATAAACTAGACAACATAGATGAAATGAACAATGTCCTAGAAAGGCATGAACAACTAACACTGATTCAAGAAGAAATAGACAACCTCAACAAACCATTTACAAGCAAAGTGACTGAATCAGTCATCAAGAAGCTCCCCAAAAAGACAAGTCCAGGACCAAATGGCTTCACATGTGAATTCTACCAGGCATCCAAGAAAGAATACCAATCCTGCTCAAATTCTTCAAGAAAATTGAAGATGAGGGAAAGCTACCTAACTCATTCTATGAAGCCAACATCATCCTCATTTCAAAGCCAAATAAAGATACTACAAGAAAAGAAAATTACAAATTTCTCTTATGAATATAGATGCAAAAAATCCTCTAAAAAATACCTCCAAATCGAATTCAAAAGCACATCAAAAGAATTATACTCCGTGATCAAGTGGGTTTTATCCCAGATATGCAAGGATGGTTCAACATAAGAAAATCAATAAATGCAATACACCTCATCAGGAAAACAAAGGGAAAAATCACATGACCATTTCAATTGACACAGAAAAGGCAGATGATAAAATTCAGCATCCTTTCTTGATAACAATACTTAGGAAAATAGAAGGAATAGAAGGAAACTTCCTCAACACAAGGGGCATATATGAAAAACCCACAGCTAACACCATATTCAACAGTGAAAGACTGAAAGCCTTTTCTCTAAGATCTGAAACAAGACAAGGATGCCCACTGTCAACAGTGTATTCAACACTGTGCTGGAAATTTTAGCCAGAGGAACAGGCAAGAAAAAGGAAAAAAGGCATCCAAATTGGAAAAGAAGCAAAACTTTCACTATTTGTAGTTGACATGATTCTATATTTAGAAAGTCCTGAAAAATCAACAACAAAGCTACTAGAGCTAATCAACAAATCCAGCAAAGTGGCTGGATACAATATCAATAGGCAAAAATCAGCAGTGCTTCTATACACTATAATGAGCAAGCTGAGGAGGAAATCAAGAAAAAAAAATTTCGTTCACAACAGGAACTAAAAGAATCAAATATCTAGGAATAAATTTAACTAAGGATGTAAAGGATGTGTACACAGAAAACTACAATACATCGTTAAAAAAACCAAAGACCTAAATTAATGAAGGACATCCCATGTACATGGACTGTAAGACAATACCACTAAGATGTCAGTTCTCATGGGGACAACCAAATCAACAGGCCAAGCCCTCAGTCTTAGGGGGTTTATTCATATGAAACTTGAAACTTATCCCCACAAAGGATAGGCTAAGCCTACTTAAAATTAGGCCTAAGAGTCACCCCCAGAGAACCTCTTTCATTGCTCAAATGTGGCCTATCTCTCTCAGCCAACATGGCAAGCAAATTCATTGCCCTCCCCCTCTCTATGAGAGACATGACTTCCAGGGGTGTAAACCTCCCTTGCAACTTTCAGGAAAGAAATCCTAGAATGAGCTGGAGTCAGCATCAAGGGACTGAGAAAACCTCGACCAAAAGGGGGAAGAGAGAAATGAGACAAAATAAAGTGTCAGTGGCTGAGAGATTTCAAACAGTTGAGAGGTTATTCTAGAGGTTATTCTTACACATTATACAGATATCCGCTTTTTAGTTTGGGGTGTTTTAGAGGGAAGTGCCTGAAACTAGAGCTGTGTTCCAGTAGCCATGTTTCTTGAAGATCATATAGTGATACAGCTTCGCAGTGTGACTGTGTGATTATGGAAACCTTGTGTCTGATGCTCCTTTTATCTATGGTATGGACAGAAGAGTAAAACATATGGATTAAAAATAAATAAATAATAGGGGGAACAAATGTTAAAATAAATTGAGTAGACTGAAATACTAGTACTCAGTGAAAGGGAGTGGTAAGGGGTATAGAAAAAAATAGGGGGAACAAAGGGTAAAATATATTGGGTAGATGGAAATACTAGCGGTCAATGAGAGTGAGGGGTAAGAGGTATGGTATGTATGAGTTTCTTCTTTTTTCTTTTTCTGGAGTGATGCAAGTATGGTAAGAAATGATCATGGTGATGAATATATAACTATGTGATGATATTGTGAGTCACTGATTATATGTCAAGAATGGAATGTTCATATGTTGAGAATGTTTGTATGTTGTTATGTTTTGTCAATAAAAATATATATGAAAAAAAGATGTCAATTCTACCCAAAATGAATTTTTGCTAAATGTTTATACATTACAAAACATTTCCCTTCCTTTTTACTTGATGCATGCCTGAATATCAAACCAACACCCCCATGTTCACCCAAAGTCTCAAATTATACAATGCGATTAAAAGGAACAAGTAAAGAATTCCTGGTATAACACATCTGATGCCCATAGAAGTCTTAAACTTCTATGACGGACCACCATCTGCGCTATTCTTTATTTACCCTTAAAGCACTTGGCAGCTGATACAAGGCTGCTTATAGCAATTTGGTAGAAACAATAATACATTATAAATCAATGAAAATGAAATTTTTGCTATGATAATCTGATACAGATATGCTAACATTTATATGAAATTCATTTGTTTGATTGCAACAGCATATGTTTCATTTCTTCTGGCATTACTGATTTTGAAGATTCTTATCTACATGTCTAAATTATTTCTATTACATCTTTGCCTTACTGTTTAGAAATAACCTGGATAAACTAAAACCATTTATTTAAAAAAAAAAAGAAAAGAAGCAACAGTGATTAGAGAGGCATGTTGAGAATGTGGAGCAAGTGCTAAGACAGGGTTTTTTCAGGAAGTGATAAGCTTTAACCTATGTACAGGCTGAAAGGAAGAACAACCCTGTCCTGACTCCTCTGCATTAGGGCAGAAACAGGAAGACAGCAAACCTGGCACCAAATCCTCAGTGAAAGAGGAGCACTCACTGTCCCTCACTTCAGGCTTCCACCTTGTCAGCCAGCGTCACAAATGAGACCTTAGCAAAGCTGAGAAGCTTATCATCAGAGCAAAATGATAAGAGGCCCAAAGCCTTTTCCTTTAATTCACTCAGTTACTGAAGTGCTCTGTGCTGGGAGCTCATTATTCACTCTCTCTGCTTTTGTGCATATGTGCAAACTTCCATAGTGGAAAGCCCAGCCTCTCTGGAAGCACAGTCCTTCATGCTTACCTCCTGGGTTTCTGCTTTAGGAGGCTGTGACCCTTCTTCCTCCTTATTCTCTTCAAGAGTCTTCCCAGAAAACTTCTTCAACCAGTCATCATCTGACCAAACTGAAAGGAAAGATTCACACAAATATTAAGAAATTCAAGCTGTCGGCCAAATGCTAATTGGCTCTACCAGGTCATTGCTGCTTTGATGCCAAGTAGAGCACACTATGTGGCTCTCAATAGAAATTCCCTTTAGCAACGGCCAAAGGCAAGGGAAGTTGCCACTAGGAACTAAATAAGAACTAAGAAATCTTGCCAAAGGGAAAGGTGTGGCCTCTACTGGTTCCAGCCCTTGCTGAAACATATCAGGAACAGAGGGGAATATCCTATACAGAGAACAAAAAAAAAAAACAGAAAGAAAAAAGACGAGGCACAGTTTCACATAATGGGAACAATTACTCTGGCTTTGCTAAGAAATTCCAGCCCTCTTTTTGTTTTCCTTCACCAACACAAACCATCCTCTACCCCAGGAAGCTGCATTTAGCACCTTCTTCCATGTAAACAGATAAAATGCAACTAAGGCCAACTAAGGACATGACAGGGAATCTCCTGAGTTGCTCCCATTTACCTGGTCTGGAAGAGCCTTCCTTAATTCTCATTGGTTTGGCCAAATTGACACGAATTGTCCGTCCAAAGAGCTCAGATTCATTCTGAAAAGATTGAAAACCTAGCTGCTTAAACTGTGTCATGTCAAAAGGGTTAGCCAGCCTGCCATTTACTTCTGATACAAGAGACATGTTAATGATTTGTCCTCTCTTAATCTCTGAATGCATAATAGCAATCTATGAACTGACCACAAAGCAACCCATTGTCTACAGGGAATTCCCTCCCTTGAACCATCAAACACCTTCTTTAAATACCAGCAAACAAAGACCCACGGTACAAAAAGTAATTAAGTATTTGGATTTAGATACTCTGAAACCACAAGGGTAAATGAAGTTTCCAAGTACCTAAATTCACCTTCAAAAGTCAAGATCAGTTTTCTTTTTTGCTTTTTTTTTTTTTTTTTTGGCATGGGCAGGCTCCAGGAATCAAACCCAGGTCTCTGGTATGGCAAGCAAGAATTCTGCCATGAGCCACCATTGCCTGTCCAAGATCAGTTTCGAAATGGTAAAAAATGATCTTTTGCTGACAGCTGAGGGATATGTTTGGTGAATGGGTAACAGAGAAATAAGAAATTAAATGAAGCATTTCATTATCCAAGATAACTGGCACCAGAAAAAGGTCGCGTAATGTGAACTCATTTAAGGCAATGATAGAAATGGTATGGTAAAAAGTAGAGGGGAAAAAGAAAAACAAAAAAAGATTTGGTTGGTACTTTCATATAGTTACAATTCAAGTTTAACTATGCAGTAATTTGTAGAACATATAATAGGTCCTAAATTGAAGTATTTTTTTCCAACAAAATTCTATGAACAGTACAAGATGGCATATTTCTAATTTATATTTGACATGAAAATCCTAAGGAGCTGAAAGATAGCACAAATACTCAAAAAAACTTTATCATTTTCCCTACAGACCTTCCCAAGACATTCAAATCATTTGCTTTGTAGCACATCCTGTCATCATCCTTATTGATTTTATTTTCTCAACTGTTAACTGATCTAATACTTCATGAAATCCTGCCTTTTTTGCAAAACATGCAAATTCCCTGGGCAATCAATCTGCACTGTGTTTGCAATTTACTATTCTAAACAGGAGCAACCAGTGAGAAAGTAATAGACTAACAAAGATGATTAGGATTTACATTTCTGCTAAATAGGAAGGGATGTTCAAGCAAGGATTATTTTTTTAAGTGAACAGTTCACAGTGAATATTTTCACATTATGAAATTTTTACTTCCCCATGCAACCTTATTAATTTTGGAGGTTCAAAAAACCAATACATGAATAAGGACCCTCAGTACCACCAAGAAGCAATTTCAGTAAGATTGAGGAATCTCAGCCATACCATGTTGTCGATAGCTGCTGCAGCATCCTGCCAAGAAAACATAAGGTACACGTTCAGGCTTGTAGCCCAATGCCTCTTGTAGTATCTAAACGCATACTCAGTAGCAAAGAACAAGAAATAGTCCCCTCTATGCTTCCTTCCTAGGTTGTGTGTATGTCTAACAAAGAGCATATACTGGCTGACTTTAAAGCTGGTAGTGAAGAATGGACTCATTGTGTGCATAAGAAATAACCACTAGCATTGCCAGGAAAGAACGCTCATAGACAAGAGTTGCAGGAGCTCTGCAGAGCAAGAGGGGCAGGGTCTGGCAGAAGGTCTGAGATATTATTCGTAGTCCATAATCTAACTAAGTGAAGGAAGCCTTTCTTCAAACTTCCTTGTATCTCTGGAAGCAACACATCAGACCCAGAAACCTAACCAAAAGGAGAACAACTCCCTTTGTAATCAGTGACAATAATGCAAATTAAAGACTAAACACAGGTAGTATAGACTTTTCTTACCTCTGCCAACTCAAATTCAACAAAAGCAAATCCTCGGTGCTTTTCTGCAAAAAAAGGAAAACAGAAACAAGCTTGTATGATGTGGGGTTAAAAGGAAAAAAACAGATGATCGCAAGGAAAGTTAATACACTCACATAACTACCCAATCACTCTTTAGGAAGAAGGAAACTCATTCTTTGATTTTCCTTAGTTTAAACATTTCGAGCAATTTTAGATTTTATTTTTTAGTGAACATAGCTAAATAATTAACTATATTTTTAATCTACTTATTAAAATCTAGTTTAATTAAAATTTGGTTTAGATTAATCTAAAAATAACTACTAAATTCTTTAACCAAAGTAGAATTAAAAATTTTAACCTCTGTATGCAAGACAGCTAGAAAAATAAAGTCATTTAACCAACCAATTATTCGTTTAACCTATCAATTATTCATTTCAAATATACATTTTGAGCTTCAGCTGTACAAAAGAATGAACCCTAAAACCTGGATAAGGATGCCCCTGTCTATATTCTCAGGAAAATGCTGATCTAATTAGAAAAGCCAAGCACAACAGTGTTAATTTAACTACAGAACTCAAGGACTAGAAGGGCCCTTAGAGAACCAATAAAGGTTTCTCATTTTTGAGATAAAGATTCCCAGGCCCAGAGTGTTTTAGGACCTTGACAATATTCATATGCTAGGATGATGGCAGAGCTGGGCCTAAAAACTCTAATCCTAAAAATAACAATAAAGGTAAAGTAGAAAACTGAACTGTAACTGTGATACCAACTTAAAGAAAACTCACCCAGGAAAACCAAGACCAAGGCCCCACTCTTGCTGTGGCTGCTATGAAGGGAGCAAGTGTGACAGAGTACCTAGCAGATAAACACCCATATATTGATGCAGTTCAAAGCCTATATTACTACTGGACTACTAAAAATGTTGTCTTGTCTTGAACCCAACAGAAGGTGACTCTCGGCAAAGTTATGTTACAGCTCACAACTACACGGCCATATTTAGATGCACTGTGATGTGACTTTAAATGTTTTTTGATAAGTTCTTCTCCTAGCCTGGGGAATCTTAACATGAGATACTGAAATGATGTACCTGTTTCATAATCCAGAGGAATCTGTATATCTGTGATGTCTCCAAAAGGAATAAAAGCAGCATGAAGAACTTTGTCATCCACCTCCTCTGCTAGCCCACCTGCAACGAAACAAAGCGCCTCTGAGCTTTCAGTCCTACAGAAATCCTTGCAGCCCAACTAGTACGCTAGCCAAGCGGAAGAGGGAAAAAGGCCTTTGGCACACAAAAATCTCTTTCTCATCTTTTCCTCCACCTATACTTATGAAGCATACTCCTCTCTTTACTTTTATTTCAAACTCATCTAGCCCCTGGATTACTGCTTCACAACTGATCTCTTTATCCCCATTCCCTCTCCTCCACACAACCAACTAGCATGATCTTGGAAAAGTGCAGATTTGAACCCATTACTTCTTGCTTACACTCCTTCAAAGATTTTCCAATGCCCTCAGGATAAAGTCCAAGCTCTAAGGCTCATCATAACTGGAGCCCCGCCCACCTCTCCAGCTCCTTTTGCTTTGCTTCCCCAATTCCCTGAGCTTCCTCCAAAATGGTCTACTTGCCTCTAAGCGTCAGGTTATTGTTCTTGTTTGGGGGGGGGGGTTGGGCTTTTGTTCTTGCTGCTCCCTTTCAGTAAATTGCCCCTACTTCAGCTACCTGGCTAACTCTTGGCTGGTCTTTCAAGACCCAACTCAGGCGTCCCCTCATTCGGAAAGCTGGCCCTCATCGCTCTAGATGGAGGGATAATTTCTCCACGCATTCTGGCCCGTGTTATCATTGTCCTTTCCACTAGAGCATTCATCAACCTCAATATTCTACTGAAGTTTTTCCCACGACTCCTCGGCCAATCTGGGAACTCCTGCCTCGAGCATGAGGCAGGACGGAGCCATCCCTGTAGCGAAGATGTGCAGGTTCATAACATTAGGTCTCACAATCCTTTACCACTCCTTCAGGTCCAGAAGAAGGACCTCCTGTCCGAGCTTAGCGGGCTTGGAAAAGAACCGGAAGTTCGTCTCATCTGAGGCTCACCTCCTGAAGCAAGCCACTATCTCTGGACACCCAACCTACACCTTTTTCGCCTCCCTCCCGCTCGGAGACGTGTCCCGCCCCACGCCCTGGCCCACTTGCGACCCGGCTTGCCCACACTCCGCCTCGCGCCCAAGCCTGCTCACCCACGTACAACACACGCTTGGTGGTAGCCATCTTGCTTCCGCGTTCTTCCGCCGGAAGCCTGCGCTCGCCCCGCCCCTGTCCCACTCTACGCCCCCTCCCGCCCCGCCCCGCCCGGCTCTCAGCACCTCGGCACCCGCAGGCCCCGCCCACTCGCGCGTTGGCTCGCGTCTCTTCAGCTCCCGGCAATCTTCGGGCGCCGCGGGAGACGCAGCGCAGTGAATTAACGGACGTGCGCGCGCAGCTCCGGCTGCCGCAGTGTTGTGGAGGAAACAGACCTCAACCGAATAACCCAGGGTCTGCTAGTAATAAACTCCGAATCAACTAGGGTCTGCGGCCATGCCTGCTTTTGGGCAGCCAAGGAGTTAAGAATTGTACTTTATTTTTAAACGGTTGAAACAAATCAAACCAAGAATGATATTTCGTGGCATGTGAAAATTACACGAAATTCCAACTTCAGTATCCATGAATGAAGTTTATTGGAACACAGCCACGCTCGTTTACAATTCAGCCTGTGGGGACTTTTTAGCCCTATATCGGTACCGGTGAGTAGTTGTGACAGAGACTACTGGCCCCCAAGGTAAAACATTTATCATATGGCTCTTTCAGAAAAAATTTGCTGACTCTTGGAATACACCAACGAATACATAAATTACAGATTGACATAAATGAAAGCAGATAACCATCTATATTAGATAGAGGGTTTGGTTAAGACACTCCTGACATTCTTAATCAGGAACCTAAAGAAGAGCAAGCAAGAAAATAGAGCTAGGGGAGAGAAGCAGCTTCTGCACACTTGGGGATCCGAAAGGCTTTGGGGGTTGGGAAGTTGGGAGGTGGGGAGGGAGGCGAAATAATGTTGGAGTTGTAAGCAGGAGCCAGATCATTCTATTCTGTAGAATCATAACAACCTCAGATGACTTCTGCATTGTAGCCGTGTGTGTGTGTGTGTGTAGGTTGTCAGTTTGAGAGGAAGGGCAGAGGCTCCTGGACTCTCAAGTCCCAGGGCTCATAAGTCATCATCAACTTTTCCCTCCTCTACTACGTTAACATGGTCTCCATGGTTCCAGGTGTAGCTGCCAGAGTGCTATTTTAAAACATATATCTTGATACATGCTGCAACATAGATGAACTTAGAAAACATTGAGTGAATTTAAGCCAGGCACAAAAGGACAAATATTGTATGGGTCCACTTACATGAATTATCTAGAATAAGCAAATTCATAGAGACAATGTAAATTAGAGGTTACCAGGGCATGTGAGGGGCAGGGGTAGTTATTGATTAAGGGGTACAGAGTTTCTGTTTGAGATGATGAAAAAGTTTTGGTAACGATTTGTGGTGACAGTAGCACAACATTATAAATGTGATTAATGCCC
>PVIY010030846.1:0-22567 GCA_004026745.1 Myrmecophaga tridactyla | reverse complement strand
AATGTTTATAGCAGCATTATTTACAATTACCAAGAGATGGAAACAACCAAAATGTCCATCAACAGATGAGTGGCTAAACAAACTGTGGTATATACATACGATAGAATATTATGCAGCTGTAAGACAGAATAAAGTTATGAAGTATGTAACAACATGGATGGACCTTAAGGACATTATGTGAGTGAGATTAGCCAGAAACAAAAGGACAAATACTTATGGTCTCACTGATATGAACTGACATTAGTGAATAAACTTGGAGAATTTCATTGGTAACAGAGACCATCAAGAGATCGAAATAGGGTAAGATATTGGGTAATTGGAGCTGAAGGGATACAGATTGTGCAACAGGACTGAATGTAAAAACTCAGAAATAGACAGCACAATACCACCTAACTAATACAATAATGTTAGAACACTGAATGAAGCTGAATGTGAGAATGATAGAGGGAGGAGGGCTGGGGGCACAAATGAAATCAGAAAGAAAGATGATAAAGACTGAGATGGTATAATCTAGGAATGCCTAGAGTGTATAATGATAGTGACTAAACGTACAAATTCTAAAAATGTTTTTGCGTGAGGAAGAACAAAGGAATGTCATTACTGCAGAGTGCTGAGAATAGATGGTAATTAATATTTTGAATTTTTACCTTATGTGTGAGACTAAAGCAAAAAATGTTTATTTGGTACAAAATTTATATTTTGACTAGTGCATTTCCTAATATAACTTATTTAGACAGCTTAATTGAACACCATAAGTACATGGAACCTTGAGTAGGACATGAGAGTTTGTTCGTTTGTCCAGAGTGATGTCCAGATAAATCCGAGAGTGATTTGAACAGTGAGTAAAAAAGTATTTGCAAAGTCCCCTTTGGGAGTGGTGTGAAAGGGGGAAAATTCAACTTCCCCAAGTTGAATTCTTGGTATTCTCACAAGCAGTGTGGACAATAAAAGCTATAGGCTGAGCCCCCAATCTTGGGGTTTGTTCATGTGAAACTTAACCCCACAAAGGATGGCTCGAGCCCACTTAAGATTGGGCCTGGGAGTCGCCCCCAAGAGAACCTCTTTTTTTGCTCAGATGTGACCTCTCTCTCCAGCCAACACAGCAAGCAAACTCACCTGCCCTCCCCCATCCACATGGGGCATGACTCCCAGGGGTGTGGACCTTCCTGGTAACGTGGGACAGAAATCCTAGAATGAGCTGAGACTCAGCACCAAGGGATTGAGAAAACCTTCTCAACCGAAAAGGGGAAGAGTGAAATGAGACAAAATGGGGTGTCAGTGGCTGGGAGATTCCAGACAGAGTCTAGAGGTTATCCTGGAGGTTATTCTTGCACATTAAATAGATATCACCTTGTTAGTCAGGATGTAATGGAGAGGCTGGAGGGAACTGCCTGATAATGTAGAGCTGTGTTCCAGTAGCCATGTTTCTTGAAGATGATTGTATAATGATATAGCTTTCACAATGTGACTGTGTGATTGTGACAACCTTGTGTCTGATGCTCCTTTTATCTACCTCATCAACAGACTAGTAAAACATATGGAATAAAGATGAATAATAGAATCAAGTCTCTAAGAATGAACTTAACTAGGGATGTAAAGGACTTGTTCACAGAAAACTACATAACATTAATTAAAGAAATCAAAGAAGATCTGAATAGGTGAAAGACATTCTGTGCTCATGGATAGGAAGATTAAATGTAGTTAAGATGTCAATTCTATCCAAATCCATCTACAGATTCAATGCAGTACCAATCAAAATTCCAACAACCTACTTTGAGGACTTGGATAAGATATACCCAATTTAGCTGGAAAGGAAAGAGATTCCAAATAGCTAAAAGGATCCTTAAAAAAAAAAAAGTTCCATGCACTAGGGTAACTTTCCAGAAACCTACAACCTCCAGATGGGTCCCTGGACCAGATAAGTCCTGAAATGCAGAGGGGCCAGCCCCTCCAGAGCATCAACTAGTTCCATCCCCCATCCCATATTACTGACAGTCCTTTCCAACGTGAAAAAGTTAGAATCAGCATAGCCTAAATATACCCAAAGAGTGGGAGAAAGATCAAAGGTGATGGTGGAGTTATACAGAGAAGGTATGGCTTTACAAATGAGTATGATTGCTGAATCATTATATTGATATTTCTTTCTTTTTGTCTCCAGTATCTTAGAGCAGCTGCAAGTAAAAACCTAAAATTGTGGAATTCTAACCTACACCAAGCTGTGAAATCTGTTCTACAACTAATTGTTGCGATGTGCTTTGAAATTTATTGCTTTTTTGTATATATGTTACTTTTCACAAAAAAGATGATTGTGATGATAACTGTTTGGCTATATGATATCGTGACCCACTGATTGCACACTTTAGATGATTACATGGTATGTGAATATATAATATATATATCAATAAAAATAAATAATTTAAAAATCCTAAAATAAATAAAAACAAAAAATAATAAAAAATAAATTTAAAAACCATAAAAATTTAAACTCTTGGTAAGACACTATCTAATTTAACCTGTATGGTCAGCTTATTTGAATACCATAACTACATGGAACCTTGAATAGGGAGTGAGATCTTATTGGTTTGTAGTAGTTGGTATGATGCCGGAATATATCCCAGAGTAATCTGAACAGAAGATTAAAAAGTATTTGCAAAGTTCCCTTGAAGGGCTGGGGAAAAAAGTGGAAATATTAAACTTCCCTACCTGGGATAGTCTCGCAAGCCCTGGGGGCTGCCAATTTGATCTCAATCTTGGGGCTTGCCCTTATGAAACCTATCCCTGCAAAGGAGAAAATAAACCCACCTATGTGTGTTCCTCAGAGCCACCCCAGAAAACCTCTTTTATTGCTCAGTTTTGGCCTCTCTCGCTAAGCCAACTCAGCAGGTGAACTCACTGCCCTCTACTATGTGGGACATGACTCCCAGGGGTGTAAATCTCCCTGGCAACATGGGACATGACTCAGAGGGAACAGCCTGGTCCTGACATCATGGGATGGAGAAAGACTTCTTGACCATAGAAATGAAACAAAATAAAGTTTCCGTGACTGAGATATTTCAAATAGAGTCGAGAGGTCATTCTGGAGATTATTCTTACAGAGTATATAGATAGCCCTATTTAGTTTTTAGTGTACTGGAATAGCTAGAGGGAAATATCTAAAACGGTTGGAATGTAATCCAGTAGCCTTGTAATGGTTAGGTTCTGGTGACAACTAAGCCAAGTCATGATGCCCAGTTGTGTGGTCAGGCAAGCACTGGCCTGATCGTTGCTGCAAGGATATTTCATGGCTGGATGATAAACAGGAAGGCTGGTGTATTAAATCATCAATCAGTTGATTGCATCTGTAGCTGATTACATCTGTGATCAGTTAAGGCATGTTCTCACAATGAGGTAATCCAATTAGTTGAAGGCTTTTAAGAAGAGAGACTTTTCACTGCTTCTTCAGGCAGCGAGCTTCTCCTACGGACTTCATCCAGATCCTTTTTTGGAGCCGCCAGCTCAGATCCTGCCTTATGGTTTTGGCCTCCTCCATTCCCACAGTTACATGAGACATCTTAGAAATCTCATATTTGCAGATCTGTCCTGTTGGTTCCTGTTGGTTCAGTTTCTCTAGAGAATCCTGACTAACCAAGCCTTGATTCTTGAAAATGACTAATTATAGAGTTTTTAAGGTGTGACTGTGTGATTGTGAAAACCTTGTGACTGACATTCCCTTTACCCAGTGTATGGACAGATGAATAAGAAAAAAAAAACAGACAAAATATAAATAAATAATGGGGGGATGGGAGTATGGGATATTTCAGGTGTTCTTTTTTACTTTAATTCTTATTTTCTTTTTTTGTGAGTAACGAAAATATTCAAAAATCTATTGTGATGATGAATGCACAGCTATATGATGATTCCATGAGCCATTGAATGTACACTTTGGATAATTATATGGTATGTGAATATATACTATATCTCAATAAAATTGCATTTAAAAAAATGAGGGAGAAATTAAGACAATCCCAGATTTTAAAAAAAAGGCTAACGGACTTTATCACCACTAGACTGGCCCTAGCAGAGACGCTGCAGATTGAAGGGAAAGGATACTAGAAAATTGACTGTAGCCACATGAAAAAGTAAAAGATCTCCAGTAAAGATAATGACATAGGTAAATATAAATACAAGTACTACTGTATTTATATTTGTAACTCCACTTATTACTTCCTACAGGATCTAAAAGGAAAATGCATAAAATATAATCAATGATTTCAGACTCATAATGTATGAATATGTAATTTAAGACAAGAACAACATAAAGGTGGGGGATGGAGGGGTAAAGGAACATAGTTTATGTATACTATTGAAGTTAAGTTGGCATCAAAGTAAATGAGACTGTTAGAGATTTAGGGTGTTAAACGTAAGCCACATGGTAACACAAAGAAAATATCAGAGAATGTGCAAACTCATGAAGATAGAAAGCAGAGTATAGGTTACCGGGGGGAGGGCAGAAGCAGTGGGGAGATAATGCAAAATGTGTGTAGGGCTTTTGTTTGGGGTGAAGGGAAAGTGATAGTAATGGATGGTGTTCCAGTTAGCTGCCAGAATGTGATATTCCAGGAACAGAATGGCTTTAACAGGGGGAATTTATTAAGTTGCAAGTTTACAGTTCTAAGGCTGTGAAAATGTACCAATTAAAGCAAGGTATTAGAAATGTCCAATATAAGGCATTCAGGGAAAATACCTTGGTACAAGAAGGCTGATGAAGTTCAGGGTTACTCTCTCAATTGGAAAGGCACATGGCAAACATGGCAATATCTGCTAGCTTTCTCTCCAAGCTTCTTGTTCATGAAGCTCCCCCCAGGGGCATATTCCTTCCCTATCTCCAAATGTCTCTGACTGCATGGGCTCTGCAGCTTCTGTGGCTCTAAAGCTTTCTCCAAAATGTTTCCTCTTTTAAAGGAGTCCAGTTAGCTAATTAAGAGTCCATTCCATCTGGAATGGGTAGAGTCACATCTCCCTGTAATTAAAGTTTAATACCCAGTATTGAGCATGTCACATCCCCGTGGAGATAATCTAATCAAGTTTCCAATCTACAGGATTAAAGCATGGTTTTTCTAGAGTATATAATCCTTTCAAACCGGCACAGATCTAAGAATGGAGGAGAAAAAAAAGGCTCAAAAGGATATTATTGGTGGTTCAGTGGTAGATTGCTCGCCTTCCATGTGGGAGACCTGGGTTCAATTCCCAGACCATGGCCCCCTCCCCGAAAAAAAAAAAGGACATTATTAAGCAGAGCTATATGATGACACTGTGAACCACTGATTGTGCACTTTGGATGAATATATGGTATGTGAATATATAATATACCTCAATAAAATTGCTAAAAAGGACATCAGAAAAATTTGGAATATAGAATGTAAACTGTGTATCAATGTTAAATTTCTTGAACTTGATAACTACACTTAAGGTGTTTACAGAAGTGAATATCCTTGTTCGTGGGAAATGTATGCAGAAGTATTATATGTTCAAGGATTATGATGTGTGCAACCAGCCCTCAAATGTTTAGGAAAAAATATATATGCAGATAGAGAGATATGGCCAAGATAGCAAAATGTTAAAATTAGTGGATCTGGGTATTTGGCTGCGGGTGGGGGGTTAGGGTTGAAATTTTCCGTATGGAGTTAAATTATTTTTGAGTGTCTTTTAACTTTGAAATGATTTTTTTTTAAGTGAAAATATTTGGTGGCTCAAGCAAGAAAGTTACTGTTTCTGTTAATACTCAACTCTTTTGGAAGAAATGGGAGGCTTTGAAAAACATAATAAGCATTTTTATATAAATAATTCAAACCTGCAACAAAAAAATAGAGCACCATTTTTTTACAGAGAGACTAATTGAGGGTCAGATGTTGGTAGCTGAGGGCCAAACACTAGCAAGTGGCCCAATCACAAGTTGATAACAAGACCAACTCTCAAAACCCAAACACCAACCTCTTTCAATATAGACACTTCTGTGAGGGTGAGGCTAGGACGAGCACTTCCATTTATTTGATGAACTTCGTAGCTCACTTGGCTCTATGCTAAGTCACAGATCCACACAACAAGCATCCATCTCATCTCCATCTTAAAGTTAGGGAATGCTGAGATCTTCACCATCACAGGTATTTCTTGTGAGCCAAGTCTAAATCCCAAATCCAGTATCTAGTCTACTGGCCTAGATTAACACAGTTTGTACTTGCAGCACATGGCACATAGTAGGTGCCTATTGGAAGTCTAAAAGTATATGGGAATGAAACCCCACTTATCATAGCAGGTGAAATATGTGATAATACTGAAGGTATGAGAAACATCACTGAAGCTTCGGGTTTCTGTTCTGTCATCCTAGAGGAGCCCCCCATGACCCCCCTTGCTGTGTCCCTTCACCCTTCTCAGCATGGGGGACAATCCCCATCTGCCAAATTATCCCTCCCCACAAGACTGTAAATGCTACGAGCAGAGCTGCATCTAATTTGCTGCTGTACCCTCAGCACCAAGGACAGTACCGGCTTGTGTACGCTTCAACATCAACTGGATAAGAACACTGCTGATGGCAGTTCTAATCTTTGTCGTGGGCAATGGGGCAGTGTATGTCAGATTCCTCCCAAAATAATACCTATGCTTTGTTTCATTAGGAATTTATACTAATTAAATTGTCAGGGATACAAGCAAAGATTTACCAAGATGCTTATTATGGCAGCTTTTAAGGAAATTAGAAACAATATACTACTACTTAACTGAACTGTGTCCCAGTAGACTTATCTTAAATGAGGATAACTGCCTTCTTCATGGGGTTGTATATATGTAAAGAGCTTATTCTGATATCCAGCATATAGAAATTATTCAAATCATTAATCATCATTTGCATTATTAAATCATCATTTGCATTTAATAATGCATGTGACTAAACAAACTTCTGTACTTCCATGAGACACAATATGACACACCTATTTAACATGCCTAAGTGTCAAGGAAAATGAAGAAAATAAAAAGTGTCATAGAGCAGGCAACAGATGACTGAAGAGATCAGTGTTCCTAAGGACGAGATCCTTAACTCAGGAATTCAAAATCCTTCTATGGAAAGTCTGACCAGCCCAAAGAAAATAAGGGTAATGACTTCTGAGTTTCTGGTACTGATCAAAAATCGGCATGAAGATGTCTGCTTGTGAGGCAAAGGCGCCTACAAAACTATGAATCATGTAAGAACTTTACTCAAAATTAACAAGTCCCCGATAATAAGATACAGAAAAATCAAGAACTAACTCTGGAAGAATGGCAAGAAAATAGGGTGAGCTGCAACATTTCATTTCATCAAGAACAAGGACATCAGCTATTAAAGAAGCATTTGGATAATTTTCGTAACGGCAAGAGTGGGCTCAGGATATTTTTTTCCTTTTTGTGGAAAAGCAGTTGAGGTGAAATGGGTTGCCGACCAGGCACACAGCATAGTTGGTGTGGAGATGAGTGAACTTGGGATTTGAGAATTTTTTACAGACCAGAATCTTTCTTACTCAGTAGAACCAATTGTTGAAATTTCTGGAGCCAATGTATTTAAGAGCTCTTCAGGGAACATTTCGTTATACTGTTGCAGCTTTTTCATATTTCCAGAGTAAACATTGGTGAATTTGACAGGATTTGGGATAGAAGAGGCTGAGTCACTGTTAATCCAGGAGATCGAGAATGCTATGTTGATTTAATGTTGCCCCTAACAGGGAAAGTGCCCCAGCACCTCGCGTCTGTTGTGTCATGATCCAACTAAACATGGAGACCCACCATTTATAGTCCAGACACTGAAATTAAAAGGCTCTTTGGCAAAAAAAAAAAATGCAGTATTCATTGTCTTGAAAAGCTTGATGCTTTTGAAGAATATTATAAAAGTTGGGGAATTGACTACATATTTGAAAAGTTATATCTATTTGCAGACAAAATCTAGCACATCAACATGTTCTTGAGCAATTGAAAATCATGCGCAGGCATGAAGATATAAGGAATGACTTAAAAATAATTTACAAAAAAAATCATTTACCAATCACATCATAGATCTTTGTTCAAAAATGCATATAACTTTTTAGAGAAAAGCACATAATAAAATGTTTAAAGTGACAGCCTTTTAAAGGAGAGTGTAATTAGGAGTATAAGCAGACTATATTTGTCTGTTTTTACTTACGGATTATAAAAAATTTTTACCATAAGCATGTATTACTTGTCTAATTAATATATAAAAGAGAAATGCAAGGCATATAGCTAAGAAATGTAAAAGAGAAAAATTGACATTGAGTGTAATATTTTAATATGGTGCAAGATAAAAAGAAAGTAATCTAAGAAACTATATAAGATAATTTTTACTATAAATACTTCTTATGTACCCCTTTTCACATTTTGTCTCCTTATGTAGTAATTTTATATGTAAGAGAAGTAAGAAACAAATTTAAAAGTTTAGTTAAATGAACTACCTTACATGGAACAAGTGTTTTTCCTAAACTGTAAACATCTTACAAATTTTAAAATTAAGTTTTCTCCAGAGTTTGGAAGGTTTTTGTCTCTTCTAGGTTGATCTTGTTTAAATGATTGTCTTATGAAGTATGGTGAATCCAGACCATGAGTGTTCACTTTTATAAAGTTTAGATTAAAATCTGTTTTTCATAACACACATTTTATTAAATCACACATTACCCTCTAACTGCGCTACCTAATATCTAATAGGTTTAGAAACCTAATAGGTTTCCATTGTCTAGCTCATGTTAATAGAAGGGTATATTTTATTAAAAGTACCATATTTGTTGGTTGGATTTCTATTTACCAGTAAGGAGCAGTCTGACAAGGAAATCAAGAAAACAATTCTATTTACAATGGCATCTAAAAGAATAAAATCCCTGGTAAAATTTACAAAGGAGGTCAAAGACTTGTATACTGAAAGCTGCAAAACACTTCTGAAAGAAATGAAAGAATACCTAAATAAATGGAAAGAAATCCCATGTTCATGGTTGGGAGACTAATTGTTAAGATGTCAATACTGTCTAATGCCATCTGCAAATTCAATAAGCAATCCCTATCAAAACTCCAACAGCCTTTCTTGCAGAAATGGAAAAGCTGGTCTTCGAATTCCAAAGGAAGTGCAAGGGGCTCAGAATAACCAACATAACCTTGAAAAATAACAAACTTGAAGGACTCACATTTCCTAATTTCAAAACTGACTACAAAACTACAATAATTAAAACAGTGTAGTACTGGCATAAGTCTAGACATATAGACCAATGGAATTTACTTGAGAGTCCAGAGATAAATGCACACATCTATGGCCAGTTGATTTTTGACAATGACGCCATCCATTCAAAGAGGGAAAGAATAGTCTCTTAACAAATGGTGCTGTGAGAACTGGAAATCTACATGCACGAGAATGAATTTGGACCCCTCCCTTCCACTACATACAAAACTTAATTCGAATTAATTCAAGATGTATCAATAACCTAAATATGAACTAATGCTACAAAACTATTACATGGAAACATAAGGAAATATCTTCATGCCCTGATAGTAGGCAATGGACTCTTAGATTTTATGCCAAAAGCACAAGTAACAAAAAAAAACAGAGATAAAATGGACTTCATCAAAATTAAAAATTTTTGTGCATCAAAGGACATTATCAAGAGAGTAAAAAGACAACCTGCAGAATAGAAGGAAATATTTGAAAACCATATGTCTGATAAGGGTCTCATATCCAGAATATATGAAGAACTTCTACAACTCAACAACAAAAAGAGAAAAACCCAATTTAACAATGGGCAAGTATTTGAATATGGTCAATAACACATGAAAAGATGCTCAACATTATTAGCCATCAGATGAATGCAAATTATAACTACAATGAAATACCACTTTGCATCCACTAGAAGACTATTATTTTTAAAAAAATAAGAAGAATCGGTGAGGATGCAGAGAAATAGAAACCTTAATATATTATTTGTGGGTACATAAAATGGTGCAGCCACTGTGGAAAACAGTTTGGCAGTTCCTCAGAAAGTTAAACTTGGAATTACCATATGACCCAGAAACTCCACTCTTAGCTATATATCCAAAAAAATTGAAAGCATGGACTAGGATAGATAATTGTATACCAATGTTCATTGCAGCATTGTTCACGATACCCCAAAAGTGGAGATAGTCTAAATGTCTATCAACAAATGGATAAACATGTTTATTTTGAATAAACAAATGTGGTTTATATCCATACAATGGAATATTATTCAGCCATAAAAACAATGAAGTGCTGGTACATGCTACAACATTGGTGAACCTTGACGATATCATGTTGAGTGAAATAAGCTATGCACAAAAGGACAATTATTGTATGGTTTCTCTTATATGAAATACACAGAACAAGCAAATTCATAGAGTAGGAAAGCAGAATAGTGATAACCAGTGGGGGGAGTGGAGAATAGAGAGTTATTGTTAGTGAGCATGAGTTTCAGTTTGGGATGACGAAAAGTAGTCTGGAAATAGTGGTGAGTTACACAATATTGTCAAGGTACTTAGTGCCACAGAATTGTCCACTTAAAATGGTTAAAGTGATTTTTATGTTATGTATATTTCATTGCAATTAAAAATTAAAAAAATATTTAATGAGTGGGTAGCTAGTTCTAAGATAGCTATGGGTCTGACCTGGTTGAAAATTTAACTTCAGGCCCTTCACCCCCAAGATCACTAGAAACTGAAACTTTTTCTTCAAGGATCTAGAAGCTGGGGGGACAATCTCAACTTGACTGCACTAGGAAAGGAAGCAGCCTTGTTACAAGCACACTTTACGTGCACAAAATCACCCAACTAATCACAGGGCAGTGGACAACATATCCAGCTAGTCACTCATTTTTGGGTCATTTTACATCTTGCCGCTTGGTCCCTCAATGCTGTTTTCATCGGATGCAATTCAATCCTTCTCACACCTCTTATCCACTCACTAGTCAACATAGGCAAGGCCACACTGTAGCAAATGGATAAGAACAGCATGTGGATAGTCACAGCTTTGCTTTGTGTGACTATCATTCGGAGTGTTTATCTCCAGATACACATTGCATTTCAAAACAGATATTAGAAGACTCTTCATGTTTCAGTTTGCTAAAGCTGCCAAGATGCAATATGCCAGAAATAGGTTGGCTATTAACAATGGGGAATTTTTAAGTTACAAGCTACAATTCTAAAGCCATAGAAATGTCCAAATTAAGCCATCGACAAGAGGATACCTTCACTGAAGAAAGGCCGATGGCATCTGGGATTCCTCTGTCACACAGGAAAGCATCCACTGGTCCTTCGCTCCTGGGTTCCATTGCTTTTGGGTTCCATGTGTCCTTGCTTGCTTCTCTGGTCACATCTCTCTGAGCACTCTGTGTTCTGCAGGTCTTCTCTTAGTATCTGGGGTGTTTCTCTCTGCATCCTTCACTTAGTTTCATCTCTCTGTTCTCTGTATTTGTCTCTCTGTGTTTTCTGTCTTTATTCTCCAGTAAAAGGATTAAAACCCACCTCGAATTGGGTAGGCCACATCTCCATGGAAACAACCTAATTAAAAGGTCCCACCCACAATAAGTCTACACTCACAAGAATGGATTAAAGGAACATGGATAGCTCTTGATCTTGAGCTTGCCCTCATGAAATTTATTCCTGCAAAGGAGATGCTAAGTCTACTTATATGTCTAAGAGTCACCCCCAGAGAACCTTTTTTGTTGCTCACATGTGGCCTCTCTCTTTAAGACAACTCTGCAGATAAACTCACCAGGCCCACCCCTCTACATAGCTCATGACTCCCAGGAAATCTGGGATCATGTAATCTCCCTGGCAAATGGGACATGATTCACAGGGATGAGCCTGGCCTGGATCATGGGATTGAGAAGGCCATCTTGAACAAAAGGGTGAAAAGAAATGAAAGAAAATAAAGTTTCAGTGGCTAAGAGATTTCAAATAGAGAGGTCATTCTGGAGGTTTTTCTATATAATGCATTATATATTCCTTTTTAGTTCCTGATTTGTTAGAATAGCTAGAAGGAAATACCTAAAACGGTTGAACTGTAGTCCAATAGCCTTGATTCTTGAAGATGGCTGTATAACTATATACCTTTTATGGTGTGACCATGTGATTGTGAAAGCCTTTTGACTGACACTCCCTTTATCCAGTGTATGGGCAAATGAGTAAGAAAATAAAGACAAAAAAAGTAGGAGGGGATAAGGGATATGGGATGTGTGCCAATTTGAAGCTGTTATATACCCCAGATAAGTCATGTCCTTTTTCCTGATCCAATCCTGTGGGGGCAGCCATGTTTCGTTTAATCCTGATTCAAAATTGTGGGGTGGGACCTCTTGATTGGATTGATTCCACGGAGATGTGACACACCCAATTGTGGGTGTGACCTTTTGATTAGATGGAGAGGTGACTCTGCCCTTTCAAGGTTTACTGATGTTTACTGTAGTCCTTTAGAATAGGAAACAGTTTGGAGAAAGCTCAGAGCCAACAGAGCTGCAGACATTTGAAGATGCTTGGAGTGCCCACAGAGAGAGCAGATGTCTAGACATGGACATTTGGAGATGCAGAGCCCAGCAGATGTCAGGTACCCTTGCATGAGATGCTAAGCAAGCTAGAACCCAGAGTTGTGTCCTGGAGGAGCTAAGTGAAGGCCCACAGATGCTTAGAGAGGAAACCACTGTTATCAGAAGCTGGAAGCAACAGACCAAGAACAAGAACTAGCAGACGCCAGTCACGTGCCTTCCCACGTGACAGACATCAGCCTTTCTCGAGTCAAAGTGTCTTTCTCTGGATGCCTTAGCTTGGACATTTTTATGGCCTTGGAACCATAAATTTGTAACTTAATAAATTCCCTAATTAAAAGTCTTTCCATTTCTGGTATACTGTATTCTAGCAGCATTTAGCAAACTGAAACAGGATATTTGGGGTGTTCTTTTTTGTTTTATATTTCTTTGGAGTAATGAAAATGTTCTAAAATTGATTGTGGCAATGAATGCACAACTATATGATGATACTGTGAATCACTGATTTATAATTTGAATGATTATATGGTATGTGAATATATCTCAATAACAGTGCATTAAAATATGGCCGTGGCTTTTCTGGAGTACATAACAGTTTTAAACCAGCACACTCCACCATCTTCCAATGTATTTATTGCAAGGATTCAGCCCTTTCCAGGGACGGAGGTCAAGATTCCAACATCCTGTCTCCAGTGTTCTGGGATAGGCATTGGCACATATGACTGTTCAGGTGCCTCCTGGGGAGGGTGGAGGCAGCAATACCTCACATGCATAGAGAAGGAGAGAATTAAGGTGACAGCATTTGCAGGGAGATGAGTCAGGTATGACAGCAAGGACCAGCTTGAATTCCCATGAAAACCAGCTTAAATGCCATCTTGAGTAGGAGGACTCAGTGTCTCTGATTCCTAAAACAAGTAAAAATCTCTACTTCCATTGAATTATGTGGTTCACCAAGATTTTCTGAGTTATCCTCAGAGAACATTTTAAAGACTGCTTAATTCAAAGACCCTTCTCCTCAATTGATCCCCAAACAAACTTTAAAACTGATACCAATCAAAAGTGGTGGGTTCTCTGCTCAATGCACTCAAATACCAAATCCTGAGACATCAGGGTTTCAAAGAAGGCAGAGTTCATTACTCCATGTAGAGCAGGAGAACTGTCTCCTCAAACTCTAGGAACTCTGATAGTCTTACAGTATCAAAAGATGGGCCAGTTTTAGGATAATCAGCCCAGTGGCTCTAGATGATGTAATTAGAGATGTGCTAGTTATTGAGCATTTGTAGATTGATTACATGCTTGATCACAGAACATATTTAAGAAAATGGTGGTCTTAACATGATGATGGGTGTGATTTTTAGTATTATAATGAGGTATAGGTCACTTACAGGTTAAAATTTAAATTGTGCATGTCAGGTGGCCATTTTTGGTTAAATCCAGCTTTGTCAAGCAAGAAAGTTTAGGAATTTGGAAGCGTTGGTCCTGGGCTGACTCCGTTTTCCTCATTGATAAACATTAGGGGCTGTGTTTTCCAACCGTAAGACTCTAAAGTTGAAAAACAGGACTAGGAGTACAAATGGGAGCCAATCATGAGAATTTTACAATCACAAGATTAAGGCTATATAGTTATACAGTCATCATCAAAAATCAAGGTAGCTGGGTTACAGTTCAGTAACTTCAGGTATTTCCCTCTGGCTATTCTAATATATTGGAAAGTTAAAAAGAAATATCTATATAATGATTCAGTAATCATAATCATTTGTTAAATCCTAACTTCTTAGTTACAAAATGGTCCATTAAAAACCCATTTAACACCTCTGCTTCTGATCAAAATGAAATAGCAGGGACCAGATGTACCCTCCTACCTGAAACAACTAAAAAAAAAAACTGGACGAAATCTATGAAAGAATGGTTTTCAGACATTGTACCCAAGCGATGCAGGACAGTGGTTTCTGGTAAAGGGGAGACAAACAAGGTAAGTCCTAAGACTACTCCCAGCTTACTGCCTGGAAAGTCTCTAAGCTGCTGTATAGGAAAGGGAAGCCCAGGTGGACCCTGGGGACTCTGAGTTACAGAGATGGATCTGAGACTCTAGAGAGCCCAGGGCAGTGAAAGTTACCAGGAAAGAGCTTCAAGGAGAAAAGATCTGCAGAGAGAGATCTGCAGAAGTTTCCTTCTTCAGCTGAGTACTGATCACCCCTGTATTTAAGGAAACCATCTGAGGCTGGGGAAAGAACCACCTGAAATGGCAAGGGAAACAATCACAAGCATTCACACGGCTCCAGGAACAGTTTGTGTTCCCACCAGCCAGAGTGGGAAACCTAATTTTCCAAAGGTTTCTTTGAAACCTAAAGGGGCTTGAGTACCTCAGAAAGATATTGCTTCAGTAGTCGGGCTCTGATCTTGCTTAATAAAGCTTCAAAGCAAGCCTCAAAGGGATCAGGCTGTTTCCAATAACTGAAGTGTCCAGAACAAAGTTTGATTACTTACAGATGTACAAAAATATCCAGCATCCAAAAAGATAAAATTCACAATGTTTGGAATCCAATAAAAAAAATACCAGGCATGTAGAGAAACAGGAAAATATGACTTGAATTGAGGGGAAAAAAATCAGTCAATAGGTGTGGACCCAGAAATTATACAGATAGAATTAGAAGGGAATGGAATTGTTATTATAACCATATTCCATATACTATAAAAGGTAGAGGAAAGATTAAGGATATTAAGTAGAGACATGGAAGATTTTTAAAAGACCCAAATGAAATTTCAAGAGATGAAAACCACTATATCTAAGATGAAAAATACCCTAGATTTTTCTAATCTACCAGTTAATCTACCCATTAGACACTAGAGAACACTTGATAGTTTAAACAGTAGAAGAAAATATTAGTGAACTTGAAGACATACCAATAGAAAGTATCCAAATTGAAACAGAGAAAAGACTTAAAAATAATTATAGAGCATCAGTGAGCTTTGGAACAATTTTAAGCAGCCTAATATACATGTAATTAGAGTTCCCAAGGAGGAGGGGTATAAAAAATATTTAAAGAAATAATAGAAAGGCGGGCCACAGAGGCCCAGCAGGCAGAGTTCTCACCTGCCATGCTGAAGACCTGGATTTGGTTCCCAGTCCCTGCCCATGCAAAGAAAGAATAGACAATTTTTTTTCCAAATCTGAAGAGAACTAGAAACCACAGATGGAAAAACTCAATAGACCTCAAGCACAAAAGTCCATCAGCATAACATTAAAATTGCACTGGGAAGCAGAAAGATCTATAGGGTGTATGGTCAACTTTCCCAGAAGGAAACCATCTGGAACTTCTGGAACCATCCAGATGAAAAAGGTGACAAGCATTCACATGGTTCCAGGAACAGTTTGTATTCCCACCATAATCCAGTGGAAAGAGTGCCAGAGAGCTGGATTCTGGTTTCAATTCTGTGTTTAGTACCTTGAAGAATATTAAGGGGGTTGTAGGAGTCTGAGGTTTTCAAACTTTTTTTTTAGCCAGACCCATTCTTCAAATAAGATCATGTGCAAAGTTTAATTATAAAGCAGACAAAAGCAAGATTGAGCCAGCTAGAGTGGGCATGGGGAGCCCAGAGTCCTATTTGCTTGATGGCTCCGCCCCCACACAACCCACCCCCTGGACTTCAGTGCCCTCTGAGGAACCCTAGGGCTTAGAGCAGCACAGTTCAGAAAACAGTGGTGGAATGCTTGCCTTCCATACAGGAGACCTGGGTTCAATTCCCAGACCATGCACTGCCCACCCCCCCACCCCACCCGAAAAAACACACAAAAAAAACAGAAAACAGAGCATTAATATCCCCACATACAAAAATTTCTGAAAAGTGATAAAAAAGACAAATGGCCCAGTAGGAAAATGGGTAAAGGACATTAATCAGTAATTCATAAATGCGGAATTGCAGGTTACCATTAGGCATACAAAATAGTTCACACTCTCACTAGTATCAGGGAAACACAAAACTTAAACATTTTTCACACATCAGATAGAAAAATTTTTTAAAGATTGATAACACTTCGTTTGCTAAGCTGTGGGGAAGTAAGCACCTCGTATACTACTGATGGGATTGTCAATTGCTACAACCTTTCAGGAAAGTAATCTGATAATATCTATTAAAATAAGACTATATCTGACCATTGACAAAACAATCTCATTAGAGGAGATACAGATGCAGAAAAAAAAAGCACAATATGTAAAAACATCTGGGCAAGGATGTTTATTGCATCACTGTTTGTAGTAGCAAAGGTGACCTGAATACCAGTCAGGCAAACACTTGACTAAATTGTGATTCTTCTAAGCTACAAGGTATTTTGCCGTTACAGAACAGCATAAATTAAATCTCTATAAAATGACTTGAAGGATGGCCCATGAGATAGTGTTACGTAAAAAGAAGTTTCAAAGTAAATGGTCTTATGCCGTCTTTCCATCAAGATAAGAAAAAACAATATATGGATATACGGTGAAAAGTATGAATAGATGTGCCTCAAAATCAATATTAGTTGCTTTGGGAAGGGGAATTGGAGGGAAATGGCAGGGAGACTGACTTTTCCTGTTTGTGTCTTCTCGGTGGATAAGCTTGTTTTACTACAATGAACATGTATTATTTTTATAATAAGAAACTGCCTAATCATTATCTAAGATTCTACAAAGGTTCCATGCACTAGGATAATTTTGCAGGTAATTTCCTACAACCTCCAGATGAGTCCCTGAACCAGGTAAGTCCTGAAATGCAGAGGGCCCAACTTCTCCAGAGCATCAACTATTTCCGTTCCCCATCCCATATTATCGACAGCCCCTTCCAACATGAAAAAGTAAGAATGGGCATAGCTCAAATACCCCTAAAGAGTGGGAGAAAGATCAAAGGTGATGGTGGCGTTATACAGAGAAGGTCAGGTTAACAAAGGAGTATGACTGCTGAATCATTATGTTGATATTTCTTTTACTCTCCAGTGTCTTAGAGCAGCTAGAAGTAAAACCTAAAATTGTGGAATTGTAACCCATACCAAAAGCTCTGAAATCTGTTCTACAGCTAATTGTTGCGATGTGCCTTGAAATTTATTGCTTTTTAAATATATATGTTATTTTTCACGAAAAAGAAAAAAATTAGTCGATTGTGATGATAAATTTATGGAAAATAAAATAAAATGAAAAGAACACTGTGCTGGTCTGAATCTGTGGTGGACCCCAGAAAAGCCAGGCCCTTTGATCCTCATTCAATATTGCTGGGTGGGAGCATTTTGATTGTTTCCATGAAGGTGTGACCCACCCAATTGTGGGTGGTAACTTTTGATTAGATGATTTCCATGGAGGTGTGTCTCCACCCACTGAAGGTGGAGTTGCTTGCTGGAATCCTTTAAAAGAGGAAACATTTTGGAGAGAATCCCTTTTGGTAGAGCCACGAGAAAGCCAGCAGGCGCTGCCATGTTCGCCATGTGCCCTTCCCGCTGAGAGAGAAACACTGAATGTCATCAGCCTTCTTGAACCAAGGTATCTTTCCCCAGATGCCTTAAATTGGACATTTCTATAGACTTGTTTTAATTGAGACATTTTCTGGGCCTTAGAACTGTAAACTAGCAACTTACTAAATTCCCCTTTTTAAGAGCCATTTTGTTTTTGGTATATTGCATTCCAGCAGGCAGCAAACTAGAACAAACGCCTAATAAAAAGTTAAAAAAGAAAAGAAAGCAGACCCACGTCTTTACTACCAAGATCCCTTCAAATCTTGCACAATCCCAGGGCCCTCCTAGGACTGAATTGAATACCCTGTGAGACCACATGGGCTTTCAGGTCTTAGGGGGCGCTGCCCACCGGGACCCAGGCCCAGAGTTCTGTGCTGTCCAAGACAAGGTAACCATCACGCTGAAAACATGAATGACCCTGGACAGGAAGGAGACACACCTCCGGGACGTCAGGGTGCCCTGTACAGCCCTCACCCCACAGAGCTGCCTGGTGCCAGGGTTACGTGGAAGGCGGTGGAAGTAAATGGATTCAGAGACATAAGTCAATAGCCTCCTGATCTGTAACAAGGTGGGTTTCTTTTAGGAAACCCAATGCCAAGCCTGCCAAAGCTAGTTTGTTCAATGCTTATTCCAAATATTACTCCTATTTATAAGTGTGCAATATGTGCCTTTAATCCTCCCCACAGCCTATGCAGTAGGCTCTTATCATTTCTATTTTGCAGATAGGGAGACCGAGACTCAGAGATGGGAATTGATTTGTTCAGGACATACGGCTGGTAAGTACAGCCCAGGCTAGGATGCAAACCGAGAGGTTTCTGATTTCAAAGCCCAGATTCTTGGCCACCAAGCTCCACTATGGCTGTTCTGTGAGGCCCAGGGACATGGAGGTGACATAGAGATGGAGCTTCAGCACTTCAGTCTGTGTGAGAGACAGTGCAGATCTGGAGTGGTGAGTCCTGCCTGTGATTGTAGGGAGCCCACTGGACTCAGGGCCACAGGGGCAGGGAATAGGGCTGAAAGGACCTCCAGGTGGGGCAGCGGCGTCTGCAAGCTGCACCTGAGTTTCCACCCACCATTTCACATCTCTTGGTTTTAGCCACCATGGCACTCTGCCTGCAGCAGTTTGTAGCCTCCAAACTCCTACCCCCAAATGTGGTCCTCAGCCCTAGCCTATAACCCTCTTAGCAAAGTTGACCTATAAAGCAGTATAGAACAATGGCTAAGGGCAAGCTCCAGGACCAGAGTCAGATGGACCTGAGTTTTAAGTTCCAGCTCTGCCACTCACTAACCCTGTGAGCTGTGTGGCCTTAGGCAAGTGGCTTAACATCTCTGAGCCTCAGCTTCCTCCTCTGTAAAACGGGGATACTACTAGGTACCTCATGGGAGCAGCGAAAGGATAAACTGAGATCACATATGAATATCTGCCTGGGACATTCTGGGAGTTCAGTAAATGATAGTCTTCCCCCTCTGTTTTAGTTTGTAAGCTGCCAGAATGCAATAGATCAAAATTGGAATGGCTTTTATAAAGGAGAATTTAATAAATTACAAGTTTACAGATCTAAGGAAATGAAAGTGTCCAAATTAAGGCACCAATAAGAGGTTCCCTTCACTCAAGAAAGACCGATGAGTCTAGAACACCTCTGTCAGCTAAGAAGTCACGTGGCTGACATCTGCTGGTCCCTTGCTCCTGGGCACTGTTGCTTTCAGCCTCTGTCCCTGTGAGGGTTCCTCACTTTCCTTCTCTGGGGCTGGCTTTCATCTCTTGACTTCCCTTGGTTCTTTCCAGGTTCTGCTTGCTTAACATCTCATGGTGATGTCTGCTGGGCTCCAAGCATCTCCAAACATCCGTGCCTCTGTTCTCCACAGATGCCAAGTCAGCTCTGCTCTGAAGTTTCTATTGGTTCTCTCTCTGTAGGTTCTGAGGCTCTGTCATTTCTGTTACTTCTGACTCTCTCCAAAATATTTTCTCTTTTAAAAGATTCCAGTAAACTAATCAAGACCCACCTGGAATGGATGGAGTCACAATTCCATGTAATCAAAAGATCACACTTGGGCGGGCCACGGTGGCTCAGCAGGTAAGAATGCTTGCCTGCCATGCCCGAGGACCCGGGTTCGATTCCCAGTGCCTGCCCATGTTAAAAAAAAAAAAAAAAAAAGATCACACCCATAATTGGGCATGTCACATCTCCATGGAGGTAATCTAATCAGAAGTTTCCAACCTACAGTATTGAATCAGGATAAAAATATGGCTTTTCTGGGGTACATAATACTTTCAAACTGGCACACCCTCCAAACCTGTTTCCTCTTTTGTTGACAGGAGGGAGTTGATACAAATTTATGGCTTCTCCCTTTGTTAATTTTTAGTACAGTCATGGGCATCTCTCTAGATTGGTTTAAAAATTCTGGTTCAAAGTATGGACTGTATGTGTGTGAAGATTTGTCAATAAGAATATATATTTTAAATTCTGGTTCATCTCTCCCAGCAGGGGCAGTGGCCCCGGCCATGGCTACGCTCTCTCGTGTTCGGTGCTGCAGAGCTGCCGCCTCCGCCCCCGCCCCTTCCATCGCTGGGCAGTTGGAAACCAAGCTGTTATATCTGGAAAGAAGCTCGCCCAGCAGCTCAAGCAGGGAGCGCGGCAGGAGGAGCACTGTGGGTGGTCTCGCAACAGGCGGCCGCACCTGAGCTTGGTGCTGGTTGGCGAGGTCCAGTCCAATCCCTCTTCTGTCCGCAGCAGGACCCGGCCGGCCGCCAAGGTGGGAATCATCGGTGAAACGATTTTGAAACCGGCTTCCATCTCAGAGGAAGAATTGTTGAATTTGATCAATAAGCTGAATAATGATGACAGTGTGCGTGGCCTCCTCGTTCAGCTGCCTCTTCCAGAGCGCACTGTTGAGCGAAAGGTCTGCAATGCTGTTTCTCCAAATGAGAGGGTGACAGCTCTCATGTAATTTACGTAGGGCGCATGCATTTGGACGGGCCTTCCATGCTCCCCGCAGTCCCATCGGGTGCGTGGGAAATAATTAAGCGAACTGGAATTCCAACACTAAGGAAGAATGTGGTTGTGGCTGGAAGGTCAAAGAATGTTGGAGAGCCCATTGTAACGTTGCTACACACAGACCCGGCGCGCGAACGTCCTGGAGGTGATGCCCCTGTTACAATATCTCATCGCTACACTGCCAAAGAACAGTTAAAGAAACATACAATTCTTGCAGATAAGTGACTTCACTTCGAAGGGTGAGGACCAACCTCTTATCTGTTTGAGTCCAGAATTTGCCTGTTGTGCCGGTTTGAATCTATTACGTTCCCCAGAAAAGCCATGTTCTAATCCTTATCCAATCTTGTCAGAGTAGCTGTTTCCTTTAATCCTGATTCAATACTATAGGGTGGAAACTTTTAATTAGATTGTCTCCGCAAAGATGCGGCACCCTCAATTGTGGGTGTGGCCTTTTGGTTAGATGAGATGTGACTCCACCATTCAGGGTGGGTCTTAATGAGTTTACTAGAGGCCTTTAAAAGGGGAAACTTTTTTAACTTTTTAATTTTGTAACTTATATACACAAAGCAAAGAAATAAAAAAGCAATAGTTTTCAAAGCACTCTTGAATACGTAGTTACAGGACAGATCCCAGAGTTTGTCATGGGCTACCATACAATCCTCTCAGATTTTTCCTTCTAGCTCTCCAGAAAATAGGAGGTAAAGGGGGAAACATTTTGAAGAAACCTCAGATGCAGATGCTTGGAGAACTGTTGTTTCAGAGCTGACAGAGACACAGATGTTTGGAGATGCTTGGAGTGCTGACAGAGAAAGCAGATACCTAGACAGAGGCAGCCCAGCATACATCACCATGTGCTTTCCCATGAGATATTAAGTAAGCCAGAACCCAGAGTTGTGTCCCAGGGAAACTAAGTGGAAGCCCACAGATGCTTAAGCAGGAAACCACTGGCATCAGAAGCTGGAAGCAATGAACAGGGAACAAGGACCAGCAGACGCCAGCCACGTGTCTTCCCAGCTTAGCCTTTTGAGCCAAGGCATTCCAAATCTAATCACAGCAGATATGATCAAGGAAGGAGCAGCAATCATTGGTGTGGGAATAAACAGAGTTAAGGATCTTGTAGCCTCTGTTTCAATTTGTAAAAGCTGCTGGAATGGAGTAAACCAGTAATGGAATGGCTTTTAAAAGGGGGAATTTATTAAGTTGCAAGTTTACAGTTCTAATGCCGTGAAAATGTCCAAACTAAGGCATCTAGGAAAAGATACCTTGGTTCAAGAAAGGCAGATGAGTCTAAAACACCTTTGTCAGCTGAAAAGGCACATGGACATCTGCTAGCTTTCTCTTCTCATTTCATAAGACTTTCCCAGGGGCATTTTCCTTCTTTATATCCAAAGGTCTATGGCTGTGTGGGCTCTATTAGTTCTGTCCCAAATGGTTCCCTCTTAAAGGGCTTCATTAAGGAACCCCACTTTGAATGGGTAGATTCACATCTCCATGGAAACTGTCTCATCAAAAGTTACCACCCACAATTGGATGGGTCACATCTTCAT
>PVIY010030845.1:0-30539 GCA_004026745.1 Myrmecophaga tridactyla | reverse complement strand
CAAGTCTTTTTCCCATTTTGTAATTGGATTGGCTATCTTTTTGTTGTTGAGTTGAACAATCTCTTTATAAATTCTGGATACTAGACCTTTATCTGATATGTCGTTCCCAAATATTGTCTCCCATTGTGAAGGTTGTCTTTTTATTTTCTTGATGAAGTTCTTTGATGCACAAAAGTGTTTAATTTTGAGGAGCTCCCATGAGTACTAGTCTCTTGAGTGCTTTTCTGGTATGTCTTGCTGTCTGCTCTACCCCTTGCTGATATCCCTTTTCACTAATTCATTGATTTCTTACATTGTTGCTGATTATTTTGTGTATCTTAATTCCTTCTCATAAGTTTTTGCATTTTCAAAGGCATTCCTCTATATTTTCGATAGCACTTCACACAGTGCAAAACTACTTTGTTCATTTATTCAACAATATATTGAGTGTTCTCTAAGTGCCAGGCACACTGGAATAATGGAAGTAGAAATACAAATTTTTATCCTTGTCCTAAACATAGCTCAAAAAGACAACAAAGCCTCTATTTCATTCATCTACCTAATTTGAAGCCATATTTAGATTTCCTTTCCTATTATTGCTGTTTCTTCGAGCATAGCCTCAGCAGTGGGTGATCTATGCCCTCCTGCTCAGGTATAAGTAGGACTGTGATATCTTCAAGCCCTGTGTTAGATAAACTGAGAGATCCTTTTTGCTTGCCTTCTGTTAATGATGACGGATTCTGCTACATCTGACATCTATGGTTGGGATTGCTCTGAGTTTTCGGGGATCTTTTAGAAAAGATGTTCTATCCTGGCATTCTCTCTCCTATTCCTATCAACAGAGTCCCATGCCAGACTGTCAGTGTCTTGAAAGCATAGGCCATCTGTTTTTTTCATATCACTAGTAACTTCTACAGTGCATGGCACACTTAATGTTAGTTGAACTGAATTGAACTTGTCCAAGGACCTGAATACACTTTTTTTTAAATCCAAATGTGTTGCCGCCATTGTATTTCCCATTAGAGTGAGTTCAACTTAATTTCCTATCTATTTTAATATTTGTGGTGTCCAGCTATAAATCCATGTAACTTCTATTCCTTCTTCCAACAACCGTTAGTACTATCTATCTTCTATCCTTTCCAGAAACATTCCCTAACCCTAACCCTGTTGGAAGGCAGGTGTTTCCCTGGCACTCAAGATAAAACGCATCAGGATGATTTGTGTTAATCAAGGATTTCCTTAGTACAAATTCTGATGCAAGCCAGACCCCTGGTCCTGGCAGACTATACTCCCCTTGATTCAAGGATTTCCTTCATTTATCCAGAAACATGAGTATATTGCATGATGAAGCAGAAGAGAGCTTATGCTTGAGAGTTACAAATACCTGCTTTCAAATCCTAATTCTGTCCCCCACCAGCTATGTGATATTAACTAAGTCACTTAAACACCCTGGCCCTCATTTTCCTTATTGGTAAATTTAGAATAATAATGTTTATCTCTAAATCCTCACAACATTGTGAAAATCCTTAGCATAGTGTAACTGCTCTAAGAGCATCCACAAAGTGGTTTATAAATGAATGAACAGAATAAATGAACAGCTTTCCCAAGCAGCAATACTTATTTATAGAAACTTGTGCTACCAGTTTCTGAAGACGAAAGAAAACTAGGTTTCTTAGTGGCTTGCCTTGGCTTGTCCCTAGCACTTTAGCTTTGGAACATTGTACTCTTGAGGTGCGTCATAGAATGTCCTGATCAAAGGCCAAGTCTATTCCAATTATGTAGTTATGTAAGGATCTCTCTTACTAGATTCCATGAGACCTCAGAGATGACAAGGTAGTCTCTGGCCTTTAGGTGATAATGCCTATTTTAGTTTCCCAGCTAAAGCAAATACCTTACAGTGGGTTAGTTTAACAACAGGAATTCATTGGCTCATAACTTCAGAGGCTAGAAGTCTGGATCTTCTGGCTGAAAGTACACATAGCGGGGGCTTCTTTCCCGTCTGGGTTCTGTTGACTCCCAGCTTCTTGCTCTGCCCATGGATTATCTTTCTGTGTGCAATTTCCTTTGATTATAAGGACTTCAGCCTTATTGGGTTAAGGCCCACCCTCACTCAGTTTGGGCACAGCTTAACTGGTACTATCTTGAACATTTCTACTTGACCCATAGACCAGGGGTTGGGACCTGAAGATGTTTTAGGTGGGGGACATGATCCACTCTCCAATGCCACCTATCAGGAAATAGAAGATACTTACATAAATAACAATTATGTATGGTTAAAAACGATATTACATGAGAATTGTACAGAGAAAATAGCATAGCAATTTGGTAAAGAAAAATTTGCAACTGGAGAAAATCAAAACTGGGTTCACACAGTCAGTCAATAGCGATTTATTAAAGATGTTTTATTGTGAATTATGAGGATTATGAGAATATAAAAAAGGCTAGGTAAGATGTAATGAGAGGAGGAGCCAAGATGGCAGCTTAGTGAGGCTTGGGATTTAGTTAGTCCTCTAGAGCAGCTAGTAAATAGCCAGGAACAGTACAGAACAACTGCTGGGGCCACATCAGTGACCAGACACACAGTGTACACCAGTGTGGACAAGCTGGACCAGCTGCAAACCCACCCAGAACTCTGAGTCACCAAAAGTACAGAGGCTGGTGCCCCTTCCCCACAGGCTGGTTCCCAGAGGGGAAAAGAAAGAGACTTTACTAGCACCAAGGGGCTGATCTCTACCAAGCTCCAATTTGTGCAATTAATTAACAAATTCTGACTACTAAAAATAGGCCCCCAGTTCAGCTGAAACTGGAGTAAAAGCTGAGGTTGCTGGTTTCTGACCCAGCACAGAGGGGCCAGGGCTGATGGAAAAAAACAAACAAACAGGTATTTTTGGATCAGACAGCACAAAATACTTAAAAATGGGCTGGGCCCTGATGGAAAGGAGGAGTCACATAGGACAAGGAGATACACAGAACAAGGTACAAACTTAAACTCTTGCTTGGCAAACCTGAGGAATGGGGATCCTGCTCTGAAAAGGAATTCTTTTTTTCTTCTCTTTTTTGTGGCTGTGTTTCTAAGGATTCAGTGCTCTTTGGATACAACTGCAAGGCTTCTCAGGCAGAATTAAGCTTGTCTGAGAGCTTGTCTGGATGCTGTGCCTTCCCCAGGAGAGGGGTAGGGCCCAACTCAGGTGGTATCCCTCCCTCAAGGAATTCAGACCACAGGGTCTGGAAAACTGAAGCAATTAAAGCCAGCCTACAACCTCTCCTCTCTCTCAACCACACTCCCAGCAGGGAGAGTCTGCTGAAGTTAAAGGTACCACCTCACCTTATGCTGGTGGGACCCACAGTCAGACTAGCACCACACACTGGGCAGGATAGTAAAAACACAGAGTCTAGAGGCTTCATAGGAAAGTCTTTCAACCTGCTGGGTCTCAACCTCAGGGAAAACTGACACAGGTGAGTCTTTCCTCCTGAGAGAAGGCAAATTTGGTCTGGGAAAATCTGACTGGGTCTATAATACCTAAGTTACCCTCCTGGGGGGAAAAAAGGCACCATACAGGCAGGGCAAGAAACGAGAAAACAAGAACTGAAAAATTCTGATCTGTTAAACAAAACCTAAGCTAGAGGTCTAGAATAAGCTGAACTGAACATCAAAGAACAGACAGACAACAAAATCATCCAGCAAGAAAATCCTACATAAAAAAAAAGGTGAAAAGAAATTCCAGAATAAACTAATTAAGGAAATTAAATACCTAGATGCCAGCAAAAAATAATGAATCACACTGGGAAAATTGAAGATATGGCCCAGTCAAAGGTACAAACTAACAATTCAAATGAGATACAAGAGTTGAAACAATTAGTTCAGAATGTTCGAACTGACATGGAAAACCTCATCAAATATCAAATCAATGAAATGAAAGAGGATATAAAGAAGGAAAGAGATGAACAAAAAGAAGAAATCAAAACTCTGAAAAAGCAAACCACAGAAGTTATGGTAATGCAAGGTACAGAAGAAGAAATGAAAAAAAAATGGAAACCTACAATGTTAGATTTCAAGAGGCAGAAGATAGGATTAGTGAACTGGCAGTCCGGACATCTGAAATCCAACAAGCAAAATAAAATATAGGGAAAATTATGGAAAAATATGAGCGGGGACTCAAGGAATTGAATGACAACATGAAGTGTATGAAAATACATATTGTGGGTGTCCCAGGAGGAGAAGAGAAGGGAAAAAGAGGAGAAAAACTAATGGAGGAAATTATCACTACAAATTTCCCAACTCTTATGAAAGACTTAAAATTACAGATCCAAGAAGTGCAGCATACCCCAAACAGAATAGACCTAAATAGACATACTCCAAGACACTTGCTAATCAGGATGTTAGTTGTCAAAGAGAAAGGGAGAATTTTGAAAGCAACAAGAGAAAAGAAATCCATCGCGTACAAGGGAAGCCCAAAACTGTGCATAGATTTCTCAGCAGAAACCATGGAGGTGAGAAGACATTGGTATGATGTATTTAAGATTCTAAAAGAGAAAAACTGCCAACCAAGAATTCTGTATCCAACAAAATTGTCCTTCAAAAATGAGAGGGAAATTAAAACATTTTCAGACAAAAAAATCACTGAGAGAATTGGTGACCAAGGGACTGGCTCTGCAAGAAATACTAAAGGGAGCACTAGAGCCAGACAGGAAAAGACAGGAGAGAGAGGTGTGGAGAAGAGTGTAGAAGTGAAGACTTTCAGTAAAGGTAAAAAGAAGAAAAATTAGATATGACATATAAAATCCAAAAGGCAAAATGGCAGAAGAATCCTCTAGAATTAACGCTAAATGTTAAAGGATCAAACTCCCCAATCAAAAGACATAGACTGACAGAATGAATTAAAAAACAGGACCCATCTATATGCTGTCTACAGGAGACACAGTTTAGACCCAAGGATAAATATAGGTTGAAAGTGAAAGGTTGGGAAAAGATATTTCATGCAAACAGCAATCAGAAAAGAGCAGGGGTAGCTATATTAATATCCAACAAGTTAGACTTCAAATGTAAAACAATTTAAAGAGACAAAGAAGAACACTATGCATTAATAAAAGGAACAATTCAACAAGAAGACATAACAATCATAAACATTTATGCACTGAGCCAGAGTACTGGAAAATACACGAGGCAAACACTGAAAAGAGAAATAGACACATCTACCATAGTAGTTGGAGACTCCAATTCCCTGCTCTCATCAATGGTCAGAACATCTAGACAGAGGATCAATAAAAGAAAAAAGAATTTGAATAATACAATAAACAAACTAGACTTAACAGATATTTGTAGAACATTACACCCCACAACAGCAGGAAACACCTTTTTCTCAAGTGCTCATGGATCATTCTCAAGGATAGACCATATGCTGGGTCACAAAGAAAGCCTCAATAAATTTAAAAAGATTGAAATCATACAAAACACTATCTCAGATCATAAAGGAGTAAAGTTGGAAATCAATAATAGGCAGAGGGCCAGAAAATTTACAAATACATGGACGCTCAACAACATATTTTTAAACAAACAGTGGGTCAAGGAAGGAGTTACAAGAGAAATTAGTAAATATCTTGAGGCAAATAAAAATGTAAACACAGCATGTCAAAATTAATGGGATGTAGCAAAGGCATTGCTGAGAATTTAATGTATTGCCCTAAATGCCTATATCAGAAAAGAGGAAAGAGGGAAAATGGAGGAATTAACTGTTCAATTGGAAGAACTAGAGAAAGAACAGCAAACTAATCCCAAAGCAAGCAAAAGGAAAGAAATAATGAAGATTAGAGCAGAAATAAATGAAATTGTGAGCATGAGAACAATCAGGAAAATCAACAAAACCAGAAGCTGGTTCTATGAGAAAATCAATAAGATTGGTGTACCCTAAGTAATATTGACAAAACGAAGAAGAGAGAGGATGCAAATAAAATCAGAAATGGAAGAGGAGATGTAACCATTGACCCCGCAGAAATAAAGGAATTAATGAGAGGATACTATGAACAATGGTATGCTAATAAACTAGACAATGTAGATGAAATGGACAACTTCCTAGAAAGGCATGAACAACCAACATTGACTCAAGAAGAAATAGACGACCTCAACAAACCAATCACAAGTAAAGAAATTGAATTAGTCATTAAGAAGCTCCCCAAAAAGAAAAGTCCAGGACCAGATAGCTTCACATGTGAATTCTATCAAACATTCAAGAAAGAATTAGTACTACCTGCTCAAACTCTTCAAAAAAATTGAAGAGGAGGGAAGGCTACCTAACTCATTCTATGAAGCCAACCTCACCCTCATAAAAGCCACACAAAGATACTACAAGAAAGGAAAACTACAGACCAGTCTCTCTAATGAATAAGGATGCAAAAATCCTCAACGAAATTCTTGCAAATTGAATCCAGCAGCACATTAAAGGACTTAATATTATGACCAAGTAGGGTTCATCCCAGGTATGCAAGGATGTTTCAGCATAAGAAAATCAGTTAATGTAATACACCATAACAACAAATCAAGGCACAAAAATCACATGATCATCTTGAGTGATGCAAAAAAGGCATTTGACAAAATTCAACATCCTTTCTTTTTGGAAATACTTCAAAGAATAGGAATAGAAGGGAGCTTCCTCAACATGATAAAGGGAATATGTAAAAAACCCACAGCTAACATCATCATCAATGGGGAAAAACAGAAAACTTTCCCCCTAAAATTAGGAACAAGACAAGGGTGTCTACTGTCACCATTGTTATTCAACATTGTGTTGGAAGTTCTAGCCAGAGCAATTAGACAAGAAAAAGAAATGCAAGGCATCAAAATTGGAAAAGAAGAAGTGAAACTCTCACTGCAGATGATATGATACTATTTGTCAAAATCCCAAAAAATCCACAGCAAAACTACTGGAGCTAATAAATGAGTAGAGCAAAGTGGCAGGTTACAAGATCAACGCTCAAAAATCTGTTGTGTTTCTATATACTTCTAATGAACAATCTGAGGGGGGAAACAAGAAAAAAAATCCATTTACAATTGCAACCAAAAGAATAAAATATTTAGGAATAAATTTAACTAAGGATACAAAAGGCCTATACCAGAAAACTACAAGAAATGGCTCAAAGAAATCACAGAAGACCTAAATAAATGGATAAAAATAGATATACTGACCAATGGAATAGATGAGAGTGCTCAGATGTAGACCTTCTCATCTGTGGACAATTAATCTTTGATAAGGCAGTCAAGCCAACTCACCTGGGACAGAACAGTCTCTTCAATTCGTGCCTAGAGAACTGGATATCCACATGCAGGAGAATGAAAGAGGATCCATATCTCACACCCTATACAAAAATTAACCCAAAAATGGATCAAAGACCTAAACATTAGATCTAAGACCATAAAACATTTAGAAGAAAATATAGGGAAATATCTTAAAAATCTTAAAATAGTAGGCAGTTTCTTAGATCTTACACCCAAAGCATGAGCATTGAAGAAAGAAATAGGTAAATGGGAACTCCTCAAAATCAAACACTTTTATGCATCAGAACACTTTGTCAAGAAAGTAAAAAGACAGTCTACACAATGGGAGACAATATTTGGAAACGATATATCAGATAAGGATCTAGTATCCAGAATATATAAAGAGATAGTTCAACTCAGCAACTAAAAGACAACCCAGTTACAGAATGGGTAAAGGACATGAACAGACATTTCTCAGAAGAGGAGAAACGAATGGCCAAAACGCACATGAATAGATGCTCAACATCACTGGCTATTACGGAAGTGCAAATCAAAACCACAATGAGATATCATCTCACACCCACCAGAATGGCCATTATCAATAAACAGAAAATTGTAAGTGCTGGACAGGATGTGGAGAAAGAGGCACACTTACTCAGTTTTAGTGGAGATGTAAAATGATACAACTGCCGTCGAAGGCAGCTTGGTGGTTCCTCAGAAAGCTAAGTATATAGAACTGCCATATAATCCAGCAATACCATTACTAGGTATCTACTCAGAGGACATGAGGGCAAGGGCACAAATGGACATTTGCTCACCAATATTTATAGCTGCATTATTTACAATTGCCAAGAAATGGAAACCCCAGCCCAAAGGTCCATCAACAGGTGAGTGGCTAAACAAACTGTGGTATATACATAAAATGTAATATTACGGAGCTGTAAGACAAGCTAAAGTGATGAAATATGTAACAACATGGATGGCCCTTGAGGACATTATGCTGAGTGAGATTAGCCAGAAACAAAAGGACAAATACTGTATGGTCACAATGATATGAACTAGCATTAGCGAATGAACTTGGAGAATTTCAGTGAAGAACAGAGACCATCAGGAGACAGAAATAGGGCAAATTTTGGATAATTGTAGCTGAAGGGATACAGATTGTGCAAGGACTGATTGTAAAAATTCAGAAATGGATAGCACAATACTACCTAACTGTAAGACAATAGTATTAGTACACTGAATGAAGCTGAATGTGAGAATGATAGAGGGAAGAGGGCGGTGGGCACAAATGAAATCAGAAGGAAAGATAGATGATGAAGACTAAGATGGTATCATCTAGGAATACCTAAAGTGTACAAGGATAGTGACTAAATGTACAAATTAAAAAATGTTTTTGTATGAGGAAGAACAAAGGAAAGTCAATATTGCAGGGTGTTGAAAATAGAGGTAATTCATATTTTAACACTTTAACTTGTGTGTGTGACTAAAGCAAAAAATGTTTATTTGGTACAAAATTTATATTTTGAATAGTGCATCTCCTAATATAACTTATATGGACAGTTTAATTGAACACCATAACTACATGAAACCTTGAGTAGGGCATGAGATTTTATAGGTTTTTCCAAAGTGATGCCCTGATAAATCCCAGAGTGATTTGAACAGTGAATAAAAGAAGTATTTGCAAAGTCTCCTTGGGCGAATGGTAAGAAAGAGGGAAAATTCAACTTCCCCAAATGGAGAAGGCCTGATATTCTCACAAGCAGTGAGGACAACAAAATCAATAGGCTGTACCCTCAATCTTGGTTTTTTTTCATATTAAATATATTCCTGCAAAAAATAGGATAAGCCTACTTAAAATTAGGCCTCAGAGTCACCCCCAGAGAACCTCTTTTGTTGCTCACATGTGGCCTATCACTCAGCCAACACGGCAAGCAAACTCACTGCCCTCCCTCTCCCTACTTGAGACATGACTCCAGGGATGTAAACCTCCCTGACAGTGTGGGACAGAAATCCTACAACGAGCTGGGACTCAGCACCAAAGGATAGAGAAAACCTTCTTGACTGAAAGGGGGAAGAAAGGAATGAGACAAAATAAAGTGTCAGTGGCTGAGAATTTCAAATTTTCAAATTTCAAATTTCAAAATTTCAGAGCTTATCCTGGAAGTTATTATACATTATATAAATAACCCCTTTTTAGTTTAAGGTATATTAGAGTGGTAGAGGGAAGTGCCTGAAACTGTAGAGCTGTGTTCCAGTAGCCATGTTTCTTTAAGATGATTGTATAATGATATAGTTTTCACAAGTGACTGTGTGATTATGAAAATGTTGTTCTGATGCTCCTTTTATCTATGGTAAGGACAGATGAGTAAAAAGTATGGATTAAAAATAAATAAATAATGGGGGAACAAGTGTTAAAATAAGTTGGTTAGAGGGAAATACTAGTAGTCAATGAGCGGGAGGGGTAAGGGGTATGGTACATATGAGGTTTTGCTTCTTTCTTTTTATTTCTTTTTCTTGAGTGATGTAAATATTCTGAGAAATGACCATGGTGATGAATTTTCAACTATGTGAAGATATTGTGAGCCATTGATTGCACACCAAATATGGAATGTTCATACATGAAGAATGTTCAAATTGTATGTTGATGATTTATAAAAAATTAAAAAATAAAAGAGGTAATGGGATCACGTGGAATATGGTAGGAAGAATAGAAGGGGGAGGCCAAGTGGAAGAAGTGTTGCCGACATGGATATACTGTTATTGACAACCAGAGTGTCTAGAGGATGGTATACCATTAACAGAAGTGAGAAACTTAAAGATGTAATTGGGAGGAAGTGAAAAATAAATTCTGATTTGAACATACTATTTTTTTTTCATGCATGTCTTTATTTTACTACTCATCTAACCATGCTCTGGATAAAGGGAATGTCCATCATAAGATTTATTCAATCACATGGTCACATGATAAAAGCTATATAGTTATACAATCATTATCAAAGATCAAGGCTACCATATTACAGTTCAACAATTTCTGGTTTTCCTTCTGGCTATTCCAAATACACTAGAAAGTAAAAAGAAACATCAATACAATGTTTCAGTAGTCATAATAATTTGCTAAATCCTAATATCTCAGTTATGCTTCCTCCCTCTCATTTGAATCTCAGTTATGCTTCCTCCCTCTCATTTGATCATTCTCTCAATCTTCATGGATATCTGGATGTGCCGGTTTGAACCTGTTATGTACCCCAAAAGAGCCATGTCTTTTTCCTGATCCATCTTGTGGTGGCAGCCACGTTTCTTTTCAATCCTGATTCAGTATTGTAGGATGGAAACTCTTTAACTGGATTGATTCCATGGAGATGTAACAACCCAGTTGTAAGTGTGACCTTTTGATTAGCTGGAGATGTGACTCCATCCGTTCAAGGTGGGTCTTGATTGGTTTACTGGAATCCTTTGGAAGGGGAAACATTTTTGAGGAAGCAACAGAGCCAACATGAGACTCAGATGTTTGGAGAGGTAGGGAAAAAACACCTCCAGGGAAGCTGTTTAAAACCAGAAGCCAAAAACCCCAGCACATGCCAGCCATGTGAGTTCCAAGCTGGTGTTCTAGGCCCATCAGTCTTTTCTCGAGTCAAGGTATCTTTCCCTGGATTCCTTATTTTGGACATTTTATGGCCTTAGAACTGTGAAACTTGCCACTTAATAAATTTCCTTTGTAAAAGCCATCCCATTTCTGGTATATTGCATTCTGGCAGCTTTTCACAAGCCAAAACACTAGGCAATAGCCAATTTAAATTCTTCATGCTGGAAAGGGGTGTCAACCTTCTGGGGTAGAGAAATGAACCTGGTTTATGTTCTTGGTAATTCTAGGTTTCAGGGCTTATCTGGCATAGGAACAATCAGGAGGCCTTAAGTTTCTGAAAAAAAATAAACTTGTTAAGTAAAGCTTTTATAGAGTCTTAGATAGAACCCAGGGTATTCTTTAGGATTTTCAGGCATACTGGTGGTTGGGGCTTGGCATACTGTGGCACTTTGCAATATCTGGCTGAAGCTTGTGTAAGAGTAACCTCCAAAATGACCTCTTGACTCTAATGAAATCTCTTGGCCACTGAAACTTCATTTTGTTTCATTTCTATTCCCTCTTTTGGTCAAGAAGGCATTCTCAATCCCATGATGCTACAACTGGGCTCATCCCTGTGAATCACGTTCCGTGTTGCCAGAGAGACTTACACCTCTAGGAGTCATGTCCCACATGGACATACAATTTTTGAGAGTCTTAAAGAGAGCAGTTTCTGTACAGAAATAAACAAAATGGGATAGTGGTTAAGGAGTGAAAAAGTAGAGGCAGCAAATGTAACTATTCCTTTATGAATTCTGGCACGGAAAAACAGGTGTACAAGGATAATAGATTGAGGGTTTCCATTTTAGGATGGATTGGGGAGGCTTGAAATTGCTTGTAGGTTAAAGGGGAAAACACAGAGGAGACAAAAAACTAAAGGCGAAAGAGAAGTGAATAATTGATGGACAAGGTCATGGTATCAGATGTATGGGCTGAGGAGGTAGCCTTGGAAGAGAGAAAATATTTCTATGACAAGAACCTCCAGGGATAGGAGATAAGCAATCTCAGATTCTACATCAGATGATTTCACATTCTCATTTTTTTCCTATGTGGAAAATCACACCCCATTTAATTTTTTTCATTCCCTTGGCAATTAAATCAATTTCTGTCTGCCTTGCAGCATTTCCAATAGTAAGAGACATTTTGCTGAAATAGAGTGAAAATTGTGTATTGCTTTCCCTGATATTCCTCCTGCAGAGAGCTGTTATTTCAACTATTTCAGGTTTGATATCACAATTCAATCTGGATAGATGTTGATTTTTACAACTTTCCTAACTCAGATATTTTAAAAGTCAAGAAGAAAACAATAAAACTTCTTGAAGAAAACATAAGAGAACAGCTTCATCACCTTAGAATAGGCAATAATTTTTAAAAATTGAACACAAAAAGCACTAACCATAAAGAAAAAAATTGGTAATTGAACTACTAAACAATTAAAAATTTTGATCCTCAAAAGATATTAAGTCAGTTAAAAGGAAAGCCTCAGAATGAAAGAAGATAGTCTGAATACAAAAATTAGAGGAAAAAAAAAGTCATGCCTACTTGTGCTGGTTTGAAGCCATTATGTACCCCAGAAAAGCATGTTTGTTTCTTTTTAAAATATTTTTATTGAAAAATCTTCACGTATATATAGTCATCCATAGTATACGATCAGTGGCTCACAGTATCAACACATAGTTGTGTATTTATCACTATGATCATTTTTAGAACATTTGCATCACTCCAGAAAAAGAAATAAAAACTCATACATCCCATACCGCTTACCCCTCCCTCTCATTGACCACTAGTATTTCAATCATCCAATTTTTTTACCCTTTGTCCCCCTATTATTTATATTTTATCCATATTTTTTTACTCATCTATTCATACCCTGGATACAAGGAGCATCAGACACAAGGTTTTCTCAGTCATACAGTCACATTATAAAAGCCAGCACATGATCATATACAATCATGAAAAGCTACGTTTTAGTCCTGATCCAATCATGGAGGGGCAGCTCTTTCTTTTAATCCTGATTCAGTACTGTAGGGGAGAAATTTTGATTACATTATCTCAACAGAGAGCTGGCACTCCAATTGTGGGTGTGGCCTTTTGATTAGATGGAGATGTGACCCCACCTATTCAAGGTGGGTCTTGATTAGTTTACTGGAGTCTTTTAAAAGAGGGAAAATTTTTAAAGAAACCACAAAGAAGATGCAGACCTTTGGAGAACAGTTGCTTCATAGACACGGATGTTTGGAGATGCTTGGAGTGCCTACTGTGGGTGAAGATGCCTAGACATGGGCAGAGCCTAGCAGACACCACCATGTGCCTTTCCCATTAGATGCTAAGCAAGGCCAAACCCAGAGTTATGTCCTAGAGTTGTGAGTGAAGGCCCATACAAGCCAAGTGAGGAACTCCCATAGGGAACTGAAGTTGAAAGCAATGAACTGGGAGCAAAGACCATCAGAAGTACTGGAAAAGTGGGGTACTGCTGTGGTTTGCCATAGCAAACATGTTGGAACAGCTTTTTAAATGGATAAGGTGGCGATTCTGGAAGATTTGTGAGGATTTTGAAAGAGAAGGCCTGAATTGCTTTGAGGAGACTGTTGGCAGAAATGTGGACTCTGAAGATACCTTTGACGAGGCTTTAGACAGAAATGTGGAATGTGGCCTTGAAAACTGGGAGGAAGGCAATCTTTGTTTTCACGTGGTAAAAATTTGGAAAAATTAGGTGCTGGAATTGGATGGAAGGCAGAATGTGAATGTGATGGACCTGGATATTTACCAGAGGTAGTTTCCAAACTAAATGTGGAAAATTCACTCTGGCTGCTCCTTGACACTTATAGTAAAATGCAATAAAAAAGAGATAAATTGAGAACTGAACTCTTGCAAAGAAAGAAAACAGAAATTGGTTTTCTGGAATCCAAATACTGGCCTTCCAGAAAGTGAGACTCCAGTGAATAGGACCCAATGTGAGGATTTATTCAAACATGGAAGCAGTCAGCCATTACAGGACAAGCAAGGATTTGAGATGGAGTTATCTAGAAAGGATTTGTCGAAAGTCCTATTGTCTGATGGGTATTATCCATAGAAATGGATAATATCCATAGAAAACTATGCACTATACTGGGATAATAAGAGTGTTGTAGGGTCTGTATAAATGAAACCACTGCCAGTCTGGAATAAAAGGGACAAAAGGAAGGAAAAATGGCTTCAGAGGCAGAACCATGAAAGCTAAGATATGAAGCCAAGAAACTTCTAGCCAGGAGAGCAGACCCACCCATGTACTTGGAGGGCATGAGTTTGCCTCAAAGACAAAGGGCGGGCCTTCCACCTCGAGGATCAGGAAGAATTGTGCCGCCACAGGCCTCAGAGAGGGTGGAGCACATTCCTTGGAAACTGGGGAGAGTCTTGCTGTCACTACATTGTTCTGATGGGGTTGAGTGTGAGCCCTAGAGATAGCTGAGATCCCAGGGGCTGCCCTGAAGTTTGATGAGGGTGGAGCCAAGAAAAAGGTGGTTCCCCACTATCTCTCAAGGTTGCAACTAACATCCCAGCATTTGCAGAGAGCAAAGCCACATAGGCGCTTGGAAAGTTAGCACTGCTGCTTTCTAAAGCCCTGAGGATGAATGACTCTCAGACTTTGGAATCTAATGGAGTTTGCTCTCTAGGTTTTCAGAGCTGTTTGGGTCCAGTGACCCCTATTTACCTTTCACTTTCCCCCTATGGCAATAGAAATATGTATCCTATGACTGTCCTTCCTTTGTTTATAGGCACTAGGCAGCAGATAGCATATAATTTTTTCTGAGTTTCACATGTCCAGAACCAGAGAATTTTTGCGTTAGAACAGACCGTACCAGTTCTGACTGAATTGTTCAAAGTCGCTGACTTTGATGAGATTTTGTAATGATTTTTTTTAACTTTGTATTGTATTTGTATTGTTCCAGAAATGGCTTAAGGCTTTATGATATTGTAATAGAGTTAATATATTTTGTATATGGAAGCAACATGTCTTTTTTTGCGTACAGAGAGCAGAGTGAGACAATTTGAAGCTATTATGTACCCAAGGAAAGCCATGTTTTAATCCTGATCCTCTTTTGTGGGGGGCACTGTTTCTTTTAATCCTGATTCAGTTTGTAGATGGAAGCTTTTGATTATATTTACCTGCATGGCGAGGTGACGTGCCCAATTGTGGGTGTGACCTATTGAGTAGACGTAGATGGGACTCCACTCGTTCCAGGTGGATCTTGATTACTTTACTAGAGTCCTTTAAAAGAGAAAACATTTTGTAGAGAGCCAACAGAGATAGCAGAGATAGATGCTTGGAGAACGGTTGCTTCAGAGAACAGAGACAGGGATGTTTGGAGATGCTTAGAGCCCAGAAGATGTTGCCATGAGATGTTAAACATGCCAGAACCCGGAGAGAGCCAAGAGAAGCCAAGAGATGAATGCCAGATCTGGAGAAAGAAAGTGAGGGACCCCCACAGAAATGAAGCTGAAAGCAATGAAACACAGCCGCAAGGGACCAGCAGATGCTGGCCACATACCATCCCAACCCACGGAGGTTTCCTGGACCCATTAGCCTTCCTTGAATTAAGGTATTTTTCCCTGAATGTCTTAGTTTGGACATTTTTATGGACTTAGAACTGTAAATTAGCCACCTATCAAGTTTCCTTTTTAAAAGCCCTTCCATTTCTGGTATATTGCATTCTGACAGCTTACAAACTAAAACAAGTCCAAAGGCCCTGAAAATGTCCAAATTAAGGCACCCACAAGAGTTTACCTTCACTCAAGAAAGGCAGACAGATGCCATCCAAAATACCTCTGTCAGCTGGAAAGGGATGTGGCTGGCATTTGTTTCTCCCCTGCTCCTGGGCTCCATTGCTTCCAGCTTCTGATGCCAGTAGTTCCCTCTCTAAGCATCTATGGTCATTCACTTAACTCTTCCGGGACACAACTCTGGGTTTGGGCTTGCTTAGCATCTCATGGGAAGGCACATGGCAATGTCTACTGGGCCCTGCATCTGCAAACATCTGGGTCTTGTGTTGGCTCTGTCAACTCTGAAGCAACTGTTCTCTAAGTGTCTGCACAGTATTTCCAAATATCTGTGTCTGAATCTGCATCTGAGTCAGCTCTGAGCTCTCTCTAAAATGTTTCCTCTTTTAAAGGACACCAGTAAACTAATCAAGACCCACCTTGAATGGGCAGAGTCATATCTCTATATAACCAAAAGGCCACACCCACAATTGGGAGTACCACATCCCTGTGGACATAATCTAACCAAAGAGTTTCCACCCTACGGTATTGAATCAAGATTAAAGGACATGACATTTCTGCTGTACACAACACTTTCAAACCAGCACACCCACAATGTATAATGCTTTTTTTTGTTACAAGTATAAAAGAAGACAACAACAAAATCAGAAAATGGACAAATAACTTGTACAGGCATTTCATAAAAGAGACTATGCAAAGTGTTAATAAACATTTTAAAAGATACTCAACATCTTTAGTCATTAAGGAAATATGTATTAAAACCACAATGAGATGTCACTAAATGCTCATCAGGATAACTACAATGAAAAGGACAGAAAAATATCAAGTGTTGACAAGGGTTTGAAGCACTGGAACTCTCATACACAGCTGTTGTAAGAATAAATTGGTACAATCACCTTAGAAACGTCAGCATTTACTAAAGCTGAACAAATGCATACCCTATGACCCAGCAGTCCTGGATATCTATCCACCAAAAACAACTAGATTCTATGCAAACATCCAACAATAGAATGGATGAACAAATTGTGGTATGTTCATATGACATAGTACCATTTCACAATGAGAATGAATGAACCTCAAGTATGTACAACAATGTGGGTGAATCACACAATATAATAATGAGCAAAAGAAACCAGAGTAAAAGAGTTTATACTGTATTTTTCCATTTATATGAAGTTCAAAAACAAACAAAGGCAATATATTCTGTTACAAAAGAGGATAGTAGTTCCCTACATGTAGGAGGAGTGCAATGTAGTGACTGGAAGGGGTACAAGGGAGATTTTTGACGTTCTATTTCTTGATCTGGTAAATAGGTGAATTCATTTTGTGAAAATCCACTAAGATTCATTTATGAAATTCAGAAAATGATCACTGAGATTAATTTATGACTTGTTCACTTTTCTGTATGTGTGCTATACTTCAGGGAAAATTTTTATAAAAAATCAAGTTAAGTCGTTCAACCTTGTTTTCACAATAGGTTTTAATCAAGACAATTGTAATTGATCATTTTACTCTGATATACATATTCATGCTTCTAATTGATGTTTTCCTTCCAAATCTCTAACTGCCCAATTCTCTACAACTTGAAACTCTTTAATAATTTCCATAGAACAGAATAAGTTCTGGGCTTTGTGGTCCCTTCAGTTGTTATAGGATGTGGAGTATCTCCCCTAAAATTCACAACAAATAAATAGATAATATCCATTTGATTTGAAGTCCATAGCCATAAAGAAAGCCTAGCACTACAGCTGTAGATATATACAGCTTTATATATCTATAAAGATATAGATATATAAAGATATATACACTTTGGTCAACACTTTGTTGCCACACTTTAGTCTTTTGTTCTTTTTGAAGACATTTGGACATTAACATCAAGTTCAGGAGGAAATAATGATGGGTGGGAGAGTCTGGAGATCAGAAATTCCTCATTTTTTTAGCTTTCTTATTTATAATTTATTCACCATTTGGGAGAGGCAACTATACAAAAATACCTTCAGTATGAACATATGGATTGTAGAAAGGAAACAAATGAAAAATAAACTAAGTTTTAAACAGTAAAACTGCCCAGCCTCAGTCTGCTGTTTGGATCCTCTTCTACATTTTCTATGGTTGCTCATCTGAGTCCCAGCAGCCAAGATGGTGCGGAGGATCAACAGCAAGGAAAATTTTCGGGAAGCCTTGAAAGATGCTGGAGATAAACTTGTAGTAGGTTGATTTCTCAGCCATGTGGTGTGGGCCTTACAAAACGATGAAGCCTTTCTTCCATTCCCTCTGAAAAGTATAAAAAGGTGATGTTCCTCGAGGTAGATGTGGATAACTGTTAGGATATTGCTGCAGAGTCTGAAGTCAAATGCATGCCAATATTTCAGTTTTATAAAAAAAAGGGACAAAAGGCAGGTGAATTTTCTGGCACTAATAAGGAAAAGCTTGAAGTCACCATTATTGAATTAAGCTAATCATGTTTTCTGAAAACATAACCAGCCATCAGCTGTTTAAAACTTAACTTCTAATTTTTTTATTTACAAAAAAGAAAGATCATGTATGAAGACTATAAATCCAACTGCCATCTTATTATAAATGACAATAAAAGATTAAATCCATCATTTTTTAAAAAATGAGTAAAACTAAATTAATATCATAATTTATATCATAATTTCCTGATTTCAAAAATAATACATTGAGTGATGTCACAAACATGTCCAAGAAAACTTCCCCAGAGATTCAGCAGAAAAAAAAAAAAATACAACCACAAATCTCCCTTGGTTAGAACTCCAGAGGAAGGTAGAGACTGGAGAAGGATTCCACATATGTTGAATCAAAGAAAGAGAAAAATATCAGGTAGGAAACTTGTATCCCAGATTGGCCAGTCCGCTTCCCTCCTCCTCCCAGCCAGTTTGTGAAGCACCAGAGGCAGCAGCCAGGATTGCTCCCACTGTCCACTGGGGACACAAACTAAAAATAAAAAAATTAAAAAGACACAGCATTGATTTAGCTGCTCAAACATATCCAGACAGTGGGATCCAAGTCCACAGAGACCCAGGGCAGTACAAAAGTGCCGAGCAGTGTTGAGTAAAAAGGGGCCCTAAGGAAGAGCTTCCAAAATGGAGGAATTATGGAGTGAATGGCAGAATCTACTTCTTTCCCAAAAGCAGTGAGTAGCCAGGCAGAAACTGTCCAAATAACTCTTTGGTGATCCAGGGAACAGGGGAGGACAGTACAACACCCAGGGGAAGTGTGGCATGAAGAGACTGAGAAACCAATGGCAGAGGCTGTATTTTGTAATGTGGCTCCTGGCGCTCATATCACCCGTGAGAGAAGCAGCAGCCGGGTCCCTGACCCTTGCTTGGTGGGCAGCTGTGGACTTGGATGGCTGTGGGAGTCCTCTGCCTCAAGTATAGAGGGAGACACAGCCCAAAACTGAGCCAAATATTGGCTGGTGAACTGAGAACACAGGATCCCCATAATTCTAGCCCCTCCAGTCAGACATTGATGGGCACCACTGTTCCAATGGCTCCAGTGTGAAATGGTAGCTGAAGAACACCATCTGCTCAGCAGGCTAGAAAGTGAAAAAGAAGGACTTTTTGAAGACTTTCCACACTCTGTCATAGGGCATATTGGAACTGATCCATGTCCTCTACAAGGTTACTCAGTCATGTTTTGGTTGGGGAATACCAACGATCCAAATGTCAAAGAAATGCCTATATACAACACAAAAAAGAAACTGAAAAATCCTAGACAAGAAAGAGAAACTGACCTCCAGAATAAACCTATTAACATAGTCACATGACCAGATACCAGCAAGAAATCACTAGGTATACTAAAATGGAGGAAGATATGGCCCAAAGGAAAAAATTAAAAAGTTAGAGGAGACATAGAATTTGGAACAACTAATCAAAGACATTCAAACAAATTTCCTAAGCAAATTCAAGGAGATGGCTAAAGAGATAAAAGATATTAAGAAGACTCAATGTGAGTAAAGAAGAATTTGAAAGAATACATAAAAAAAATAAAAGATCTTATGAAAATAAGAGACACTGTAGAGGAAATTAAAAATATACTAGAAATGTCTATTTCTAGTCTACTGAACATACTATATACAATATACTAGAAATGTATATTTCTGTCTACTAAAAAACCGTTCACCAGCTATTTAGGGAAAAAAGGACAAATCTCACTTGCTCCGAACTCTGGAGGAAGGTAAAGAATGGAGAAGGATCCTACAAATGGAGAATGAAGAAAGAGAAACATATCATGCAGGAAACTTCCTTCCCAGATCAGGTGGTCCTCGTCCTTTCCCCTCACAGAAGTCCCATACAGCTTGGGTGGTACCCAGAGGCAGCAGCCATGATCTCTCCCACTTCCCACCAGGGACACAGACTAGAAAATATCTCACAGCAGTGAAATAGATCACCACATATATCCAGACACAGGGCCCCAAGTCCAGAGAAATCCAGGGCAGGACACAAGCTGCTGAGGAGTGTGGAATACAAAAGGGTACCAAGGAGGGGCTTGCAAATTGTAGGATTAGGGAGAGAATGGCAGAACCTACTTCTTTTCCAAAAGCAGCAAGTAGCCAGGCAGAAAGTGTCTGAATCAATGGTTTGGGGGCTGAGGAGACAGGAGGTGATATTCCAAAGCCCATGTCAGTGCGAGACAAGGAATCTGAGAAAACGTGGACAGAGACTGTAACTCCAGCCTGACTCCAGTTGTCCATTCCCCACCCTCAAGGGAAGCAGCAGCCGGTGGCCTGATCCTTGTCTGGAGGACAGCTGAAGACAGGGAGCAGCAGGAGCCCTCCAGCCCAAGGAAAGAGGGGGACAAAATCCAACACTGAGGAGGATACTGGCTGGCGAAGTGAGAAGAAAACGGGATCCCTGCAGTTTCAGTCCTGCCCGGTCAGATGCTGCTGGGCTCCAAATAGCACCATCTGCTGGGCAGGCTGGAAAGTGCAGTGATGGAAAAAGCAGTGCTTTTTGAAATCTCTCCAGACTCTGTCCCTGGCCCATTGGAGCTTGCCTACACCCCCTGCACGGGTACCTAGCCCTGTTTTGGCTGGGAAATACTGACATTCCAACTCTCGAAACAGTGCCCTAATACAAACCCAAGCAACAACTAAATCCCAGACAAAAAAAAGAAACCAATCTTTAGAAAAGACCAATTAAGATAATCAGATGATAAAATACCTGCAAAAAATCACAGGGCACACTGTTATGGTCAGGTTCATGTGTCAACTTGGCCAAGTAGTGGTACCTGTTTGTCTGGTTGGGCAAGTGCTGGCCTGTCTGTTGCGATGAGGTCATTTGATAGAATTAAATCACAAGTATGTCAGCTGTATCCACAGCTGATTCCATTTGTAATTAGCCAAGGGGAGTGTCTTCTGCAATGAATGATGCTTAATCTAGTCACGGGAAGCCTTTTTAAGGAGGATTCAGAGGAGACAGGCTCTCTTCCTGCTTCAGCTGGTGAGCCTCTCCCGTGGAGTTCGTCCAGACCCTCCATCAGAATCATCAGCTTCACAGCCTACCCTGCGGATTTTGGACTCTGCGTTCCCACAGTCACATGAGACACTTTTATAAATTTTATATTTGCAAGTGTTTCCTGTTGATTCTGTTTCTCGAGAACCCTAACTAATACATACACTGAAGCACAAGAAGACATGGCACAGCCAAAGCAACAAATTTAAAAGTAAAAAAAGATTCAGAATTTGGAAATACCAAAGATGTTCAAACATTTATCTTAAGTCAATTCAAGAAGATGAAGGAAAATATGAATAAATAGATAAAGGACATTAGAAAGACAGTGGGTGAACATAAAGAAGAATTTGAAAGACTATATAGAAAAATAACCGACTGTATGGAAACAATAGACATTATAAATGAAATTAAAAATATACTAGAAACACACCACAACAGATTTGAAAAGGCAAAAGAAAGGATCAGTGAGTTAGACAACAGAACAACCAAATTTGAACAGACAAAGGAAAAAATGGGGAAAAAATTGAAAATTTGATCAGGATTTCAAGGAAATGATTGAAAACATGAACTGTACAAACAATGCATTATAGGTGTCCCAGAAGGAAAAGAGAAGAGAAAAGGGCCAGGAAGAATATTTGAGGAAATCATGGCTGAAAATTTCCCAACCCTTAAAAAAGACAGAAATATGCAAATCCAAGAAACCCTCTGCCCTCCAAACAGAATAAATCTGAATAGACCCACTGCAAAACACAGTAATCAGATGCCAAATGCCAAAGAGAAGAGAAAATTCTAAAAGCAGCAAGAGAAAATCAATTCATTGCATACAAGGGAAGTAAAATAAGACTAAGTGCTGATTTCTCATCAGACACCGTGAGATAAGAAGGCAGTAGAACAATATATTTAAGATATTGAAAGAGAAAAATTGCCAGCAAGAATTCTCTATCCAGCAAAGCTACCTTTCAAAAATGAGAGTTTAAAATATTCACGGATAAACAGATATTGAGAGAATTCATTAGTAAGAAACTGGCCCTACAAGACTACTAAAGGGAGCTCTGCCAGCTGAAAAGAAAACACAGAAGAGATAGGTTTGGAGTAGGGTTCAGAAATGAAGGGTATTAGTAAGGATACCTAAAAGGATAAAAAGACAGGGAAAAAAATAGATCTGACAAATAAAAAGGGAAGATAAAATTGTTGAAGTAAGTACTATATTTACAGTAATAACTTTGAATGTTAATGGAGTAAGCTCCCCAAGCAAAAGATATGGATTGACAGAACAGAAAAAGAATTATGCTCCATGTATATGCTGTTTACAAGAGACTAATTTTAGATGCAGAGATACAAATAAGTTGAAACTGAAAGGTTGGAAAAAGCATATTCCATGTAATCAGTAACCAAAAAACAGCTGGGGTAACTATACTAATATCAGACAAAATAGACTTTAAAAGCAAAAATTCCATGAGATAAAGAAGGACACTATATATTAATAAAACGACAATTCACCAGGAAAATAACAAACATAACATTTATGTTCCTAATCAAAACTGAAGGGAGTAATACATATTTCTAAAATAACGGTAGAAGACTTCAACACACCACTCTTTTCAATAGATAGAACATTTAAACTCAGGATCAATAAGGAAACAGAGTACTTAAAAAATATGATAAATGAGCTAGAACTAACAGACATATATAGAACACCGCACCCCAAAACAGCAGGATATACCTTCTTCCCAAGTGCTCATGGAAAATTCTCAAGGATAGATGACATGCTAGGGCACAAAAGAGGTCTTAATAAATTCAAAATATTGAAATTATACCAAGCACTTTCTCTCAACATAATGGAATGAGGCTGGAAATCAATAATATTTATTGATGGATAATAAATATTATAAAATATTTATATATTTTATATAAATTCCTTATTGATCCTGAGTTTAAATGTTCTATCTATTGAAGAGAGTGGTGCGTTGAAGTCTTCTACCATTATTTTAGAAATATGTATTACTCCCTTCAGTTTTGATTAGGAGCATAAATGTTATGTTTGTTATTTTCCTGGTGAATTGTCGTTTTATTAATATATAGTGTCCTTCTTTATCTCATGGAATTTTTGCTTTTAAAGTCTATTTTGTCTGATATTAGTATAGTTACTCCAGCTGTTTTTTGGCTACTGATTACATGGAATATGCTTTTTCCAACCTTTCAGTTTCAACTTATTTGCATCTCTGCATCTAAAATTTATTATTTATATCTACTATATAAATATATATATTTATTATAATATTTATTATCTATTTATATATAAACATATATTTATATAAATAATAAATAAATATTATTTATTTATTCCATCAATAACTAGGAATTTTCCAGTTATCAACATAATGGATAACTGGAAAATTCCTAAATATGTGGAGGTTAAACATCACACAAATAAACACTGAGTCAAAGAAGAAATTGCAGAAGACATCAGTAAATAATCTAAACAAATGAAAACAAGCATACAACATACCAAAACTTATGGGTTGCAAGGAAGGTACTGCTGAAAGGGAAGTTATAGCCCCAAATACACACATTAAAAATGAAGGAAGAACTAAAATGAAAGACCTAAATGAACACCAGGGGAAGTTAGAGAAAGAACAGTGAACTAATCACAAAACAAACAGGGAAAAAAATAAATATTAGAGTGGAAACAAATGAAACAGGAAAAAAAATAGGAGAGAATCAATATTAGTCCAATACCATAATCATATGTTATCTTTTTTTTTTAAACTTTTAATCATATGTTATCTTAAATAGGGAGTGATAGCTTGTTGGTTTCTACAGGTTAATATGATGCCCTGATACATCCCAGAGTAATTTGAACAGAGAGTTTAAAAAGTATTTGCAAAATCTTCTTGGGGTACTGGGGAGGAAGGAGGAACTATTAAACATCCTTCCCCATCTGAGGAATTGCTGATATTCTTGCAAGCAGTGGGGACAACCAATTCAATAGGCTGAGCCCTCGATCTTGAAGTATGCCCCTATGAAATTTCTGTGAAGGATAAGCTAAACCTACTTATAATCATGCTCAAGAGTCACCTCCCGAGAACCTCTTTTATTGCTTAGATGTGCGCAATCTCTAAGCCAATTTGGCAGGTGAACTCACTGCCCTCTTCTATGTGGGACGTGACTCACAGGGGCATAAATCTCCCTGGCAACATGGGACATATCTTCCAGGAATGAACCAGGATCCTGCATCATGGGATTGAGAAAGCTTTCTTGACTAAAAGGGGGAAGAGAAAAATGAGACAAAATAAAGTTTCAGTGGCTGAAAGATTTCTATCAGAGTTGAGAGGCTATCCTGGAGGTTATTTTTACACATTATATAGATACCTCTTGCACTGGTTTGAAAGGATGTATGTACCCTAGAAAAGTCAGGTTTTAATCAAAATCCCATTTCATAAAGGTAGAATAATCCCTATTCAATACTGTATGTTTGAAACTGTAAACAGGTCATCTCCCTGGAGATGTGATTTAATCAAGAATGGGTTAAACTGGATTAGGTGATGACATGTCTCCACCCATTTGGGTGGGTCTTGATAAGTTTCTGGAGTCCTATAAAAGAGGAAACATTTTGGAGAATGAAGGAGATTTGGAGAGAGCAGAGAATGCTGCAGCACCACGAAGCAGAGAGTCCACAAGCCAGTGACCTTTGAAGATGAAGAGGGAAAATGCCTCCCAGGGAGCTTCATGAAACCACAAGCCAGGAGAGAAGGCTAGCAGATGATGCTGTGTTCACCATGTGCCCTTCCAGCTGAGAGAGAAGCCCTGACTGTGCTTGCCATGTGCCATCTCATTTGAGAGAGAAACCTTGAACTTCATCGGCCTTCTTGAACCAAGATATCTTTCCCTGGATGGATACCTTTGATTGGACATTCCTATAGACTTATTTTAATTGGGACATTTTCTTGGCCTTAAAACTGAAAAACTAGCAACTTATTAAACTCATCTTTTTAAAAGTCATTCCATTTCTGGTATATTGCATTCTGGTAGCTAGCAACCTAGAACACCCCTTTTTAGTTTATGATGTATTGGAGTGGCTGGTGGGAAGTACCTGAAATGGTTGAATTGTGATCCAGTAGCTTTAATTCTTTTTTAAATAAAAAACAGAAGAAATTTATTTTCTCTGAAGGTCAGAGTCTGAAATCAAGGTGTCCACACAGGGCCATACTTCCTTCAGGCCTTGAAGGGCAGTATCCTTCCTTACCTCTTGTAGCTTCTAGTGGCTCCAGGTGCTCCTTGGCTTTTGGCTGCATCCTCTAGTCTCCACTTCCATTTTCACATGGCCTCTCCTCTGGGTCTTCTCCTCTTCTGTCTCTTATAAGGACATGTCACTGGATTTAGGGCCCACCCTGCTAATCCAGGATGATCTCATCTTAAGATCTATAACTTGATTACATTTGTAAAGACCCTTTTTCCAATAAGGTCACATTCACAGGTTCTGGAGTTTAAGATATGGGTATATCAGTTTTTTGTTTTTGTTTGTTTTTTTCTTTATCAAAGAAGTTGTGGTTTGCAGAACAATCATACATAAAATACAGGATTCTCCTATACCACCCCACCATGGACACCTTGCATTTGTGTGGAATATTTGTTACAATTGATGATAGCACATTTTTATAATTGTACTATTAAAGTCCATGGTTTAACTTAGGTTTCACTGTTGGTGTTGTGAAGTTCCATGGATTTAAAAAAAAATTATTCTAACATATATACACTCTAACATTTCCGCTTTTAATCATATTCCAGATACATATCTCAGTGCTGTTAACTGTGTTCACAATGTTGTGCTACCATCACCACCATCCATCACCAGAACATTTCCATCATTCCAAAAAGGAATACTACACATTTTAAGCCTTAACTTCTCCTTCCCTACCTCCATCCCATCCCCTGATAACCTATATTCTAGATTCTGACTCTTTATGAGTTTGTTTATTCTAATTATTTCACATTGGTGAGATCATATAATATTTGTACCTTTTTGTCTTATTTCACTCAACATGATGTCGTCAAGTTTCATCCATGTTGTTGCATGTATCAGGACTTCATTCCCTTTTACAACTGAATAATATTCCATTGTATATACATATCACATTTTGTTTATCCATTCATAGGTTGATGGACACTTGAGTTTTCTCCATCTTTTGGCTATTGTGAATAATGCTGCTGGGAGCTTCGATGTGCAAATATCTGTTTGAGCCTCTGTTTTCAATTCTTTTGGGTGTATACCTAGAAATAGGTTTGGCTGGTCTTGTGATAACTTCCTGAGTAACGGACAAACTGTCTTCCACAACCACTGCACCATTTTACATTTCCACCAACAATGATTTAGTGTTCCTGTTTCTCCACATCTTCTCCCACACTTGTTATTTTCTGTTTTTTAAATAGGAGCCATTCTAATGGGCATAGAATGGTATCTTGTGGTTTTGATTTGTGTTTCTCTAATGGTTAAAGGTGTTGATCATCTTTTCATGTGCTTTCTGGATATTTGTTTGTTTTCTTTGGAGTGATGTCTGTTCAAGTCTTATCCCCACTTTTAAATTGGGTTGTGTTCAGTTTGAAACCTGCCAGAATGTGATATACCCTAACATGTGGTGACAGCTAGGCTCTCCCCAAACCCCAAGGAATGTGCTCCACCCTCTCCAAAGCCTGAGGCAGCAGGACTCTTCCACTGCAAGGAGGTATAAGGCCCATCCACTGCCTTCAGGGCAAACTCACCCTCTCCAAGTACTTGGGTGGGTCCACTGTCTTGGCCCAAGGCTTCTTTCTATTCAGTAGAAACAAGGCAAAAAAAAAAAAAAATCCTTTTCAGAGCAGGACCCTTCAGGTTTGTGAATCAAGAGCTTATGTTGGTACTTTGCTCTATGTATCTCCAGGTTCTATGTGCCCCTCTCCCCCCTTTTAAGGTCCAGCCCTTTTCAAGAATTTTGTGCTGTTTGTTTGTTTTTTCATCAGCCTTGCCCCTCTGTGCTGGTGCAAAAACTTCTAGTACCTTTAGCTCTTATTCGAGGTTTATCTGAGCTGGGGGCCTATTTTCAGTAGTCAGAGTTTGTTAATTAATACCACAATTGGAGCTTGGTTGAGCTCAGCCCCTGCTGCTAGTAAAGTCTCTTGCCTATCCTCTCCGGGAAACAGCCTGTGGGGGAGGGGCACCAACCTCTGTGGCTTGGGGGACTCACGGTTCTGGGTGGGATCACAGCTGGTCTAGCTTGTCCACTCTGGTGTACGCTTTCTGGTCACTGATGTTCCCCCAGCCATTGTTCTGTACTGTTCTTGGCTTTTTACTAGCTGCTCTGGAGCACAAACTAAATTCCACACCTCATTAAGCCACCATCTTGGAACCTCTTAGCCCAAGGCTTCTTGACGTCAGACCTCAACTTCCATGGTTGTGCTTCTGAAGATATTTTACCTTCACATTGACCCTTTTCTGAGTCTTTTAGTCCAGACTGACAGCGGTTCCATTTATACAGGTCCCACAGCACTCTTGTTGGCTTTGAGTCATAAGTAAGGATCATGCCCATCAGACAAAAGGAATTTCCACAAATCCTTCCTAGATAACTCCATCTCCAATCCAGGCCTTTTCTGTAATGACTAACTGGTTCCATATTTGGTTAAATCTTCACGTGGGGCACTATTCTCTGACCAGAATTTTCCAGAACATCAACTTCAGGTTTCTTTGTACCCAAGAGTTCAGTTTTCAGCTTATCTCTTTCCTGACACATTTCACTATAAGCTGCAAGGTGAAACCAGCTGTACTTTCCAAATTTACTTTGGAAATCTCTTCTAAACATCCAAGTTGATGGCTTTTAAAATCTGCCTTCCAGCCAAACCACTAGTTAATTTTGCCAGATTGCCTTCCTACTAGTTTACAATAACACACACGTCATTTCTGTCTAGAACCTGGTCAGAGATATTTTAGAATCCATATTCTACCAATAGTCTCTTCAAAGAATTATAGGTCTTCTCCATCAAGCTCCTCACAACTCCCCCAAAATCTTCCCCTTATGCATTTGAAATGCCTTTCCAATGTGTTTGGTATTTGCAAACTGCACCTGCACCCCTCTTCTCCAGTACTAAAATCTGTTCTAGTTTGAAAGCTACTGGAATGTGATATACCAGACACAGAACAGCTTTTAAAAAGAAGAATTTGATACATTGCAAGTTTAAAGTTCTAAGGCTGTGAAAATGTTCAAATTAAAGCAAGGCTTTAGAAATGTCCAGTGTAAGGCTTCCAGGGAAAGATAATTTGGTCAAGAAGGCTGATGACATTCAGGGTTTCTCTCTCAACTGGAAAGTCACATGGTGAACATATTGACTTCTGCTAGCTTTCTCTCCAGGCTTCTTGTTTCATGAAGCTCCCCCAGGGGCATTTTCCTTCCCAGTAGCCTTGATTCTTGAAGACAGCTGTATAGCTTTTACAATAGGACTGTGTGATTGTGAAAACCTTGTTTCTGATACTCCTTTTATCCAGAGTATGAACAGATGAGCGAAAAAAAAGTATGTTTTGGGGAAATAAATAAATAATGGGGGGGGGATAAGGGTTTAAAATCCTGTATTTAGAAAGATATCAACAAACTCTGAGAAAGCTATTAGAGCTAATGACCAAGTTCAGCAAAGTGGGAGGATACAAGATGACACACAAAAAATCAGTAGTGTTTTTATACACTAGTAATGAGCTATCCAAGGAGGTAATAAAGAAAAAAAAATCCATTCCCATTAAGGAACTAAAAGAATATAATATCTAGGAATAAACCTCCCAAGGAGGAAAAAGGATCTGTATACAGAAAACTACAAAATATTGCTAAATGAAATCAAAGAGGACCTGAATAAATGGAAAGACACTCCGTGCTATGGATTGGAAGGCTAAATGTCGTTAAGATAACAATTCTGCACAAATTGGTCTACCAGTTCAATGCAATACCAATCAAAATTCCAATAGCCTACTTTTCAGAAATGGAAAAGCTAATTATCAAATTTATTTGGAAAAGAAAAGGCCTTGAATAGCCAAAAATATCTTGAAAAAAAATGAAATGGGAGGACTCATGCTTCCTGATTTTAATGCATATTATAAAGCCATGTGATCAAAATAACATGGTACTAGCATAAAGATAGACATATTGATCAATGGAGTCAAATTGAGAGCTCAGAAATAGACCCTCAGACTCAGCATCAAGGGATTGAGAAAACCTTCTCTACCAAAAGGGGGAAGAGCGAAATGAGACAAAATAAAGTGTCAATGGCTGAGAGATTCCAAACAGGGTTGAGAAGTTATCCTGGAGGTTATTCTTATGCATTAAGTAGATATGACCTTGTTAGTCAAGATGTAATGGAGAGGCTGGAGGGAACTGCCTGAAAATGTAGAGCTGTGTTCCATTAACCATGTTTATTGAAGATGATTGTATAATGATATACCTTCACAATGTGTCTGTGTGATTGTGAAAACCTTGTGTCTGATGCTCCTTTTATCTACCTTATCAACAGGTGAGTAAAACATATGGAATAAAGATAAATAATAGGGGGAACAAATGTTAAAATAAATTTAGTAGATTGAAATGCTACTGATCAATGAAAGGGAGGAGTAAGGGGTATGGTATATATGAATTTTTTTCTGTTGTCTTTTTATTTCTTTTTCTGAAGTGATGTAAATATTCTAAGAAATGATCATGATGATGAATATGCAACTATGTGATGATATTGTGAATTACTGATTATATATGTAGAACGGAAAAAAAAAAGTAGACCCTCAGATCTAAGGTCAACTAATTTTTGACAAGGCTCCTAAGTCCATTCAATTGGGTCAGAACAGTCTCTTCAATATGGTGTTGGAAGAACTGGATCTCCATATCTAAATAAATGAAAGAGGACCCTATCTCACTCCCCATACAAAAATTGTCTAAAAATTAATCAAACTTAAATATGAGTCCATCCCATAAAACTCCTACAAGAAAGTGTAGGGAAATATCTTCAAAATCTGGTGATAGGCTGTAGTTTCCTAGACATTATGCCCAAAGCACAAGCAACAAAACAAAACAAAAAAGATAGACGGGACCTCCTCAAGAATAAATATTTCTGTGCTTCAAAAGACTTTGTCAAAAGGATGAAAAGGCAGCTGACTCAATGTGAGATAATATTTGGAAACCACATATCTGATAAGACTTTGATATCCAGAATATACAAAGAAATCCATCAACTCAACAATAAAAAGAAAATCCACAAGGGATGGAGAGAACCTTCTCGACCAAAGGGGGAAGAGTGAAATGAGACTAAGTGTCAATGGCGGAGAGATTCCAAACAGAGTCGAGAGGTTATCCTGGAGGTTATTCTTATGCATTAAGTAGATATCACCTTGTTGCTCAAGATGTAGCAGAGAGGCTGGAGGGAACTGCCTGATAATGTAGAGCTGTGTTCCAGT
>PVIY010030844.1:0-30568 GCA_004026745.1 Myrmecophaga tridactyla | reverse complement strand
CTCCATGCACCCACCCACATCCTGCCTGTGCACCAGCCCTCGTGCATCTGCATAGCCCCTCATCCATCTCCTGCTATGCCCTACCTCTGTGTTCCCCATGCTGTACCCTGCTCCTGTGCTCCAAGGCCTGCCTGAGCTGTACCCCACACCCACGGCCTCTGCACTACATCTCCACAGCCCCACACCCCACTCCCCATGTACACAGACACCAGTGTAGTGTTCCTGACCCAAGGCCTATACCTGTGCTGCAACCCATCATCGCACTGTTGTGCCTTGTCTCACGCCCTATACCTACTCCACATCCATCCTGCAAATATAAAGGATGACATCCATGCCCTGCCTTCCCTGTGCCCCAAACTCTGAGCCACCTACCCAGTAGTCATTTTGACTATGGAAGGAAGTCAGCTTCCAAAGTAACCTTGTTAAGATATTTACATACCTCGAAGACAACAGAAGATCACTAAGCATATTAAGATGCAGACAAATATAGCCCAACGTAATGACCAAATTAAAACACCAGAGGAGATACAGACTTTGCAATAAGCATTCAAAGATGTTCATATAACTATACTAAATAAAGTCAATGGGATGACTAATGACATAAAGGAGATTAAGAAGACACAAGAAAAGTGTAAAGAGGACCTTGAAAGAATATATAGAAAAATAACAGATATCACAGAAATTAAAGATGCTGTGGACCAAATAAAAAATATACTTTAGACACGTTATTTGAAGAGGCATAAGAAATAATAAGTGAACTAGAGGACAGGGCAACTGTTTTCAAACACACAAAAGAGCAAATGGCAAAAAAGATGGAAAAATTTGAATTGGGTCTCAGGGGAATGATAGTCAAAACAAAGCACACAAATAGAAGAATCATTGGTGTTCCAGAAGGAGAAAAGAAGAGTAAAGGGCCAGGAAGAGTAGTTGAGGATATAATACAGGAAAACTTCCCAACCCTTATAAAGGGCATAAATATGTAAATCAAAGAAGCCCCCAAAACCCAAATAGTATAAATCCAATTAGGCCTTCCCCAAGACACATACTAATTAGTCTGTCAAATGTTGAAGAGAAGCAGAAAATCCTGAAAACAGTAAGAGAAAAACAATCTGCTACGTACAAGGGAAACCACATAAGACTGAGTTTGGATTATTTGATTGGAACTATGGAGGCAAGAAGGCAGTGGTATGATATATTTCAGGTCCTGAAAGTGAAGGACTTTCAAATAAGAATTCTGTACCCAGCCAAATTGTCCTTCAAAACTGAGGGAAGATTAAAATTTTCACAGACAAACAAATGCTAAAAGAATTTATCAACGAGAGACTGGCCTTACAAGAAATACTAAATGGAGTTCTGCTGGCTGAAAAAAAAAAAACAACAACAAAAAAAGACAGGAGACAGAAGTCTTGAGGAGGGCACAGAATTGAAGAGTACTAGTAAGGATAACTTAAAGGATAAAAAGAGAAAGGAGTAAAAGAATATATATATCTGACAAATAAAATCTAAAGGATCAGATGGCGGATTCAAGAAATGCTTTTATAATAATAACTGTGAATGTTAGTGGGCTAAACTTACAAATTAAAAGACACAGATTGGCAGACTAAATTAAGATATACAATCCAGCAGTATGCTGTTTACAACAGACTCATATTAGATGCAAGGATACAATTAGACTGAAAGTGAAGGGATGGAAAAAGATGTTCACACAAGCTGTAGCCAAAAGAAAGCAGGAGCAGCTATATTAATATCAGACAAAATAAGAGAGAGAATAAGAGACAAAAAAGGACACTATATATTAATAAAAGGGTCAATTCACCAAGAAGAAATAACAATCATAAATGTTTATGCTCCCAATCAAGGAGCTCCAAAGTACACGAGATAATATTGGCAAAACCAAAGGGAGTGATAGACGTTTCAACAATAATAGTAGATGACTTCAATACACCACTCTCCACCAGGGATAGAACAAACAGACAAAGGATCAGCAAGGAAATAGAGAAAAACAATTTGATAAATTAGACCTAAGAGACATATTTATACCCTGTGCAGGTTTGAATCTTGGGTGTACTCCAGAAAAGCCATGTCCTTTAATCCTTATTCTATATTGCTGGGTGAGAGCTTTTTGATTATCCATGGAGATGTGATCCACCCAATTGTAGGTGGTAACTTTTGATTAGGTGGTCTATGGAGGATGTGTCCCTACCCAATAAAGGTGCAGTTGCTTACTGGAGCCCTTTAAGAGGGAATAATTTCAGAAAGAGCCATGAGAGCCCACAGAGCCAGAGACCTTTGGAGATGTAGAAGCAAAACACCCCCAGGGGAGGTTCATGAAACAAGAAGACTGGAGAGAAAGCTAGCAGATGTCCCCGCCATGTTCATGATGTGGTTTTCCACCTGAGAGAGAAACCCTGAACATCGTCGTCCTTCTTGGGCCAAGGTATCCTTCCCTGGGTGCCTTAGATTGGACATTTCTATAGCCTTGCTTTAATTTGAATATTTTCATGGCCTTAGAATGGTAAACATGCAACTTAATAAATTCCCCTTTTTAAAAGCCACTCCATTTCTGGTATATCACATTCTGGCAGCTGGAAAATGAGAAAACACCCCCAAAACACCAGGGTATACATTCTTCTCTAGTGCTCATGGAACATTCTCCAGGAAAGACCACATACTGGGGCACAAAACAGGTCTTTATAAATTTGAAAACATTGAAATTATTCAAAGCACTTTTTCTGATCATAATGTAATAAAGCAGGAAATCAATAACTGTCAAAGAATAAGAACTTTCACAAATAAACAGAAATTAAATAACAAATTCTTAAACAACCAGTGGGTCAAAGAAAAAATTGCTAGAGAAATCAGTAGCCATATAGAGATGAATGAAAATGAGAGTAAAACATATCAGAACTTATGGGATGATGCAAAGGCTGTGCTGAGAGGGAAATTTATTGCCCTAAATGCCTGTATTAAAAAAGATGAAAGGGCAAAAATCAAGGACTTAACTGCCCACCTGGAAGAACTTGAGAAAGAACAGCAAACTATCTCCAAGGCAAATAGAAGAAGAGAAATAACGAAGGTTAAAGCCGAGTTAAATGAATGGGAGAACAAAAGAACAACAGAGATAATAAAAAAAAAAACCCAAAAGTCGTTTCTTTGAGAAAAATAAATAAAGTCAATGGATGCAAATAAACAAACTCAGAAATGAGAGGGGGATCATTACCACAGACCTTGAAGAAGTAAAAAAAATCATGAGGTGATTTGATGTATATGAACAACCACATGCCACAAACTACACAACTTAGATGAAATGGACAAATTCCTGGAAACACATTGTTCTAGTTTGCTAGCTGCCGGAATGCAATATATCAGAAACGGAATGGCTTTTAAAAGGGGAATTTAATAAATTGCTAGTTTACAGTTCTAAGGCCGAGGAAATGTCCCAATCACAACAAGTCTATAGAAATGTCGAATCAAAGGCATCCAGGGAAAGATACCTTGGTTCTAGAAGGCCGATGAAGTTCAGGGTTTCTCTCTCAAGTGAGAAGGCACATGGTGAACACAGTCAGGGCTTCTCTCTCAGCTGGAAGGGCACATGGCAAATACAGTGTCATCTGCTAGCTTTCTCTCCTGGCTTATGGTTTCATGAAGCTCCCCAGGAGGCATTTTCCTTCTTCATCTCCAAAGGTCGCTGGCTGGTGGACTTTCTGCTTTGTATTGCTGCTCTCTCTGAATAATCTCTTTCTCCAAAATGTTTCCTCTTTTATAGGACTTCAGTAAACCAATCAAGACCCACTCAAATGGGTGGAGACATGTCATCCCCTAATCCAATTTAACAACCATTCTTGACTAAATCACATCGACCAGGGAGATGATCGCATTACAGTTTCAAATATATAGTATTGAATACAGATTATTCTACATTTAAGAAATGGGATTTATATTAAAACATGGCTTTTCTTAGGAGGCATACTTCCTCTCAAACCAGCACACACATGAACAAGTTACACTGAGTCTAGGAGAAAGAGAAGATCTCAACAAACCAATCACAGATAAAGAGGCAATCAATCATCAAAAATCTTCCTACAAAGAAAAGCCCAGGGCCAGATGGCTTCACACACAGGGGAACTTTATCAAACATTCAAAAAAAAAAAAAAAAAAAAAAACTAACACCAATCCTGTTCGAACTTTTCCAAAAATTTAGAAAAAAGGAACACTACCTAACTCATATTATGAAGCTAGCATCACTTTAATTCCAAAACTGGGTGAAATGCTATAAGAAAGGAAAACTACAGGCCAATCTCCATAATAAACACAGATGCAAAAGTTCTCAACAAAACACTAGCAAACTGAATCCACCAACACATTAAAAGAATTATACACCATGACCAAAGGGGGTTTATACAGGAATGCAAGGATGGTTCAACACAAGAAAATAAATCAATGTAGGAGAGCACATTAACAAATCAAAAGGGAAAAATCACATAATCATCTTGACTGATACTGAAAAAACATTTAACAAAATTCAACATCCTTTTCTGATAAAAACACTTTTTGGGGGGACATGGGTATCAGAGTGTGGGGTAGAAATCAAAGATAACTTCCTCAATATGATAAAGGGCATATATGACAATTCCATGGCCAGCATCATACTCAATGGAGAGAAACTAAAAGCTTCCCCCCTAAGATTGGGAATGAGACAAGCAGGCCCTGTGTCACCACTATTATTCAACATTGTACTAGAAGTTCTAGCTATAGCAATCATGCAGGAAAAAGAAATAAAAGGCATCCAAATTGAAAAGGAAGAAGTAAAACTTTCACTATTTGCAGATGATATGATCCTATACTTGGAAAATCCTGAGAAATCTACAACAAAGTTACTTGAGCTAATAAAAAAATTCAGGAAAGTGGCAGGATATAAAATTAATGTGCAAAAATCAATAATGTTTCTATACACAGGTGATGACTTATCTGAGGAGTCAATTAAGGTAAAAATTCCATTCAAAATTGGAACTAAAATAATCAAATATCTAGGAATGAACTTAACTAGGGATGTAAAGGACTTGTACACAAAAAACTACATAAAGATGCTGAAAGAAGTCAAAGAAGATCTAATAGGTGGAAAGACATTCCCTGCTCATGAGTAGGAAGGTTAAATATAGTTAATATGTCAATTCTATCCAAATTGCTCTACAGACTCAATGCAATGCCAATCAAAATTCCAACAACTTACTTGGAAGACTTGGAAAAACTAGTTACCAAATTCATTTGGAAGGGAAAAAGATGCTAAATAGCTAAAAGCACCCTAAAAAAGAAGAACAAAGTGGAAGGATTATCACTTCCTGATTTTAAATCTTACTGTAAAGCCACAGTGGTCAAAACCGCATAGTACTAGTACAAAGATGGAAGTATTGGCCAATGGAATTGAATCAAGAGCACAGAAATAGACCACCAAGTCTATGGCCAACTGATCTTTGACAAGGCTCCTGAATCCACTGTACTGGAACAGAACAGTCTTTTCAATAAGTGGCATAGGAGAACTGAATATCAATAGCCAAAAGAATGAAAGAGGGCTTTTATCTTACACTCTATACAAAAATTAACTCAAAGCAGATCAAACACCTAAATATAAGAATCAGTACCATAAAGACCCTAAAGACCTAATGATAGGAGGTACCTTCCTAAACTTTATACCCAAAGCACAAGCAACAAAAGAAGAAATAGATAAATGGAAACTCCTCTAAATCAAATGCTTCTGCACCTCAAAAAACTTTGTTAAAAAGGTGAAGAGGCACCTAACTCAATGGGAGAAAATATTTGGAAATTACACATAGGATAAAGGTTTGATATTCTGTATTCATAAAGAAATCATAAAACTCAACAACAAAAGAACAAACTACCCAATTATAAAATGAGCTAAAGATATGAATAGACATTTTTCTGAAGATCAAATATAGATGGCTAAAAAGCACATGAATAGATGCTTATTTTCATTAGCTATAAGGGAAAGGCAGATCAAGACTATAATGAGATCCCACCTTTCTTCGGACACACCTTTAAGAATGGCTACTATTAAACAAACAGGAAAGTACAAATGTTGGAGAGGATGTGGAGAAATTGGGACCCTTATGCCCTGTTGGTGGGAATGTATATGATTCAGCTGCTATGGAATGCTGTTTGGCGGTTCCTTAGGAAACTAAATATTGGGTTGCCCAATAACCCAGCAATATCTCTACTCATTATATACCCAGAAGAGCTGAAAGCAATGACACAAACAGACATTTGACCACCAATGTTCATAAAAGCATTATTCACTATTGCCAAAAGATGGAAACAATCCAAGTGCCCATCAACAGATGAGTGGATTAACAAAATGTAGTATATGCATATGATGGAACACTACGCAGTAGTAAGATGAGTAACGTCCTGATGCATGACAAAATGGATGAATCTTGAGGAGATAATGCTGAGTAAAATAAGCCAGACACAAAAGAATAGATGCTGTATGGTTCCACTTTTTTGACCATGGTAAAGGTAAAATTAGAGGCTTATAATACAGAATATAGGGGAACCTAGAGAAACACAGAAGCTAGAGAAGAATGAATGCTTAGCTAATGAGGTTGAACTCAAATGTAAGGGAATAGATAGAAGCAAAGGCAGTTCACTAGTGGGTCTACAAGTAATAGTACCATACTGAAGATGAACATGAGTGAAAGGGGTTGTATAGACCTTTGTGTCCACCAATTAACACTACAAATATAAATAAGTTCTTGTACACACTACTTCAAAGACATGAATCTTGTACAAAGAGTGTAAAAGTTCAGGATATAGAGAGAAAACTGTTATTGCATGCTATGGGCTATGTTTAACAGGAAAACATCAACAGTACTGCAGCAACAGCAGGGGTAAATAATGGGGAGAGAGACAAGAGCAATGGGGAGGTTTAAATTTTCTATTTGGTGAGGTGTCTTTATTGGTTATCTTTCTCTTGGGAACAATGAGATTATCTAAAATTGAGAGTGTTGATGGACTGTTGACTATGGACATTATACACGATGCCCAATGAATGGAGGCTGCTGAAGGATGCACTGACTGAAAAGTAGATTGGCGAACAATGGTGTATACATGTGATTGAATATTGTGCTGGTTCAACAAGAAATGAAGTTATGAGGCATGCAATATCGTGAATGAACCGGTGGGACATTTCATGTGGCAAAATAAATCAGAAACAAAAGAGCAATTATTATATGATCTCCTTTAGGAAATACTTATAAGAAAACAGGGGCCTAGATTATAATCTTTTATAACAATTACATTTAGTCTGGAGTGGTTATTATTATTTCTGGATTTTGAGAGGTTGTTTTTGGGGGGATGCATGGTCTGAGAACTGAACCTGGGTCTCCTGCATGAAAGGCAAGCATTCTACCACTGAACCACCCATGAGAGACTGTTTTGTATGTGTAAAACCTGGTATTTAGACATAAGAACAAAGCCAATCAGGTCGTAATTAAGGTAATTCAGAATACAGGATTATTGTCTATATTTTAGGCATCGTCTATATTTTAGAACCCCATCTGCTCTTTGAGACCAAAGGAAGAAAGATTTATTTTGCTCAGAAACTAAATTTTCTGTAGCACATAATCTAGCTCAGCCTGTCTGGATAGATCATTTAAACAATTCATTCACAGGAAGCCTAGAATAAAAATGAGAGACTTTCCTCTCTCTCCAGCCAACACAACAAGCAAACTCACCACCCTGCCCCTCTCTATGTGGGACATGACTTCCAGGGGTGTGGACCTTCCTGGCAACGTGAGACAGAAATCCTAGAATGAGCTGAGACTCAGTATCAAGGGATTGAAAAAACCTTCTTGACCAAAATGGGGAAGAGTGAAATGAGAAGAAATAAAGTGTCAATGGCTGAGAGATTCCAAACAGAGTCAAAAGGTTATCCTGGAGGTTATTCTTACACATTAAATAGATATCACCTTGTTAGTCAAGATGTAATGGAGAGACTGGAGGGAACTGCCTGAAAATGTAGAGCTGTGTTCCTGTAGCCATGTTTCTTGAAGCTGATTGTATAATGATATAGCTTTCACAATGTGACTGTGAAAACCTTGTGTCTGATGCTCCTTTTACTTACCTTATCAACAGACGAGTAAAACATATGGAATAAAAATAAATAGGGGGAACAAATGTTAAAATAAATTTAGATTGAAATGCTAGTGATCAATGAAAGGGAGGGGTAAGGAGTATGGTATATATGAATTTTTTCCTGTTTTCTTTTTATTTCTTTTTCTGAATAGATGCAAATGTTCCAAGAAATGATCACGATGATGAATATGCAACTATGTAATGATATTGTGAATTACTGATTATATATGTAGGACAGAATGATCAAAAGTTAAGAATAAAAAAAAAAAAAGAAGAATGAGAGCCTTTAATCTTGTATAGCTTAATGTAACGCCTGGGTACATCCCAGGGATATTAAGCAGTTAATCAAAAAGTATTGGCAAAGTCCCTTGAAGGATGGGAGAAAAAATATGGAATTATTAAACTTTATTACCAGGGAATCCCCTGATACTGTGTCAAACATTAAAGACACCCAAATCAATAGGCTTAGCCCTTGATCTTGAGTCTCACTCTTGTGAAACTTATGTAGGTTGCAGAGAAGCTTAGCATACCTACAGGTATTCCTAAGAGTTACTTCTGGAGGACCTCTTTTGTTGCTCAGATGTGGCCTAACTCTCCCTAAGTCCAGCTCTGCAAGTGAAATCATTTCCCTCCCCTCTACATGGGACATGACATCCAGCAGTGAAAACCTCCCTGGCAGCGTGGGATCAACAATACCATCCTGACCAAAAGGGGGAAATAGATGTGTGATACCAAATAGATGTGATACCAAAAGGTGTCAGTGGCTGGGAGAGTTCAAAGAGAGTTGAGAGGCTACTCTGGAGGTTACTCTTACACAAGCTTCAGTTAGATATTTTTCCCTACCATCAGTTGCCAAACTCCAACCAAAACTATTCCAGCCAATCCTAAAGAACACCTAGGGTGTTATATAAGATTCTACAAAGGTTCCATGCACTAAGGTAACTTTTCAGAAACCTAAACTTCCAGATGGGTCCCTGGACCAGACAAGTCCTGAAATGCAGAGAGGCCAGCTTCTCCAGAACATGAACTAGTTCCATCCCCCTATCCCATATTACTGACAGCCCTTTCCAACATGAAAATATTAGAATGAGCATAGTCCAAACACCTATCAAGAGTGGGAGAAAGATCAAAGTTGATGGTGGAGTTATACAGAGAAGGTAGGGTTTAACAAATGAGTCTGATTGCTAAATCAGTATATTGATATTTCTTTTAGTCTCCAGTACCTTAGAGCAGCTAGAAATAAAGTGTAAAATTGTGTAATTGTATCCCATACCAAACTTTGAAATCTGTTCTACAACTGATTGTGCTGTGCTTTGAAATTTATTGCTTTTTTGTATATGTGTTATTTTTCACAAAAAAGAAAAAAAAATTCTTGCTTCCAGTGTTTTGGAAAAATCTGAAATAGTGGAATGCTAATACATAAAAAACTCTGAAACTTGTCCTGTAACTAGTTGTTTAAATGTGCTTTGAAAATCATTGTTTTTTCTTTCTTTTGTTTGTATATATGTTATATTTAACAATAAAAATGTTTTTAAAAAATTGGTATTCCTAAAACAAAAAAAGAGAGATTCAATAACCTTCACACTTGGGCTCATTCTTTGCAATCTTACCTCCTACTATTACCTGTTATGTACCCTACAATCTAACCATTTACTTATTTGCCATTTCCCCAAAGCCCTTGATAAAATCTTCTCACTTCATCTTCACTCATGCCGTTCCCTCTACCTGTAATATAAAAGAAACACATAAATGCCTTGAGGAAAAAGGAAACAAGTATGACCACCATTGTCTGGTATCATTGGCAGAACATTTATTTTGAAGAGATGGATCTGCAGGGGGAATAACAGGGCACATGATGTTGGAGCATCATGTTGGGAAAAGATACAGATGGCCCCAGTTATCAGGAGGAAACTGCAAACCCAAACTTTGCCATTTCTGACAGTTTAACTTCAGGTAAACTCCTTTATTTCATAGTACAACCTCAGTTTCCCCGATTGAGAACTGGGTATCACTTCTAACAACACGAATAATGTACCACAAGAAGTGATACAAGGCTAGGCTCTTGCAGGCTAATGCTAAATGGAAAGCAATGCAAGAACAACCCAAACAAAATGCTAGTTCTCTGAGGAGTTGACCTGAAAGAATGACCAAAATCAGTGTTTGAGGCAGGCTGGTCTGTGCTGTGCTTAGTGGGTGAAAAGTCGGGACCAAATGGGCCCTTTGTGCCTCTCTTTCTTTTCTTTTGATCAGGCTCCTTCTCCAACTCGATAAGCTTACCATCTTCTTGATAGGCTATTTCTTCTGGAAAGCAGCAGAGTCAGCATTTACCCGGGTAGTGGATGGCTCTCACAGCACATCCCTGCTGGTAAGAAACAGCATGGGACAAGGATGATTGAGCACCCTACAAATATCCATGAACTCATAGACATGAATCATGAAAGCAGCTGATGTAACACACATGCGAAGTCTATCTTTCAATATCCGAATACAGTAGAATGCCTGGAGGACCAAGGCGATGTTTCCTCTCCTGTACCCTTTTTTCCTAAGGCTTATGTTATCTGTTAGTGATAATGAAGTATATGCCTCATTTGTTTTCCCAAAAGAATTTGCTCATGTTACTCAGAGCATTATTGTAATGCCAGGGTTTATTTGATAAGCCTGGACATTCTGGTTTGCAGAACTTACATGTTTTTGGTGAGGAAAAGAGATGCAATTAGCGTCAGCACTGGTTCAATGTGCACAGAGAAGAATTTTCAGAACATCAGTGAACTGTTACTCATTTGGAATTTTTAGCACTAGGAGGAGAAGCTTTGGAAAAATTCTAACAAATAATGAAAATCTTACACATGTGATGGAATTGTCCCAGTTTGGCTCGAAAAGGAAGGCTAGTGCTAGAATCTAGGCTAGCTCTCTCTCTACCATTTGACCCTTAAGTTGGTTATGCTGCCTCTGTCTATCAGGCTGCTGAGTTAATGTATTATACTACAGAAAGATGGACTCTGACTGTTATTAAATATTTAGCAACTATCATTGCAGTGAAAATTCTATAATGAAATCCAAAACTTCATTTGAGTGAGCTGACTATGGAAGAATGATGAAAAAGAGAACTTGCTACAGCTGATCAGAGATGTGAGAATGCAGTTTGGATAAGAAGATTTGGAAAACAGTACTGGTCCTGTCTGAGAATGTGGCTCTCTTGCTATTCCCTTGGACTTGTACCTAAGTCTAGGGAGGGAGGGGCACAAACAGAAATGCAAAGGTGGTTTTCACATGCAGATCACAGCAGAGTGCTGGAAGCCCAAGGCAAGTGTTCTCTGGGATCTTGGTGACAGAGGGTGGGAGGGGAAGGTATTCTCCCCACTTTGACAGGACTGTTTCAAAGCAGACCTGTGCTGGCTCTGTGTGACTTTGGTGGCCATCCTCAGTAGGAGAGGTGAGGTGTCCTCACGTGGCTTTGTTAGCAAAACTCTGCAGAGGAGCCAAAGGAAAGAGCAAATGTTCAGGGGTCACAGAAAGTATTTGTTTATGACTTCTTCCCCTACCCTAGGAAGGTTAAGGGAAGGGAATGGGAGGCCCCATCCAAGTTTGCAGAGATGAATTAGACCAATGTGTTATATCAAATTGTCAAAATAAATATCCCCGATACCCTTTGACTTATGCCAAATCCAATGTCACTCTATCACTAAAGAGACTCCTATTCTTTTACCAGTTTAGTTGAGAGGCTTGCAGATTTCTTTTGACACGATCCTGTTAGTTATCAACAGAGCTTCCACATGCCGCTGTAAATGTGTTCTTCCAAGAGAAGACTGCAAAGATGCAACTTGTTTTTCTCTGGAATGTTCTTCCAAAGCTGTTAAAAGATGAAGTTTTTTCTCACTGTGATATTGGGTGCATTTTATCTGTGCATCTAGACTTCTCATTGCCTGCAATCTCTAAGATTCCTTTCTTGCTATTGTACATTTCTTGCTGTTGTACATTTCTGTAATGCTTATTAACTCATAGAGCATATTGATGTACACCTTAATATATTTTCTTCTCTCAAGAACATATAGGTTAGTGTGCATTGTCCCATGATATGGATTAGGAAACTAGGACTTGATTATCACCTTCAAGGACTAGTTGCAAATGGCTTTCAACATGTATTCCCTTTTCTGTCTAGAGTAATATTATACTACCAGTAAGTGTTATTCATGAGTCATTTCTAAAAGGCAATTTAATCCAGACCTTATTAACCAAACTGTTGAGCTGGAAACAATGGTATATATTTCTCTCTTTGATGTAGCAGAGAAAATAGACCAAAAGGCTGCCAGAAGGAAAATGAAAGATGATGAGAAACTTCAGGCTGTAAATTTTGTGTGTATTTTTCAGATAGAAGATTGTCAGTACGATGTTGTAGTGTGTGCAGTACTGCTTTTTTTTAGGGCACTGGCAATCCATCTAAAATCCATGGCATATGACTAGCTCCCTGTTTTCATAACCTGGCTGTCTTCTTTTGTCCCTGCCTTCCTCATCGAAAAGCTGGGCATGGTTCAGGGAAACCAAGCAGGAAGCTTCTATGTTACCTGGTGCTAAAAATAACAACCCACCTGAAACTCTTAAATGTACAGCCATCATTCTGTTAAATACAATGGGGCAAGGTGAATATAGGTTTCCCCCTCTATCTCAGTTACTCTTCAAAGCATTCCCTTTTCGGATTTATTTTTCCTTACAACACACTTGTGTGCTCACTTTAATCACATCACCCTCTTTTGAAGATGTTAGAGGTGGCCAATTTCACTTGCCCTAAGCTGCTCTGTTTAGACACAAAAAAACAACTACCTTTTTTCGTGTGGAAAGACAGATCATGTACATGCCTCCTAGAATATATTACCTTTAAAAACCCCTTGACTTCTATATTATTTCATACGATTGTTGTGGATAAAATTGTTTGAAACCATGGCACCTGGTATCTGATCACTTATGGACTTTGACCAGCTAACTACTCTCTAGCTATTTTTGGACAAAAGACTCAAACTCTCAGTTCAGCAGTATTTGAGAACTCCTGGGGGCCCATAGCAAGGGACAATGCAGAGCTGGAGAATTTCCTGCCCATCAGGTAGTGACCAGGAATAATCCAAGACATTCACCAAGCAAGGCCAGCTGTGATTTTCCTAGGTATATCATTTTATTATCAACCATGCTGTTTTCAGTTTTAAACATACAAAAGCAGGGGCAATGCATGAAAAGGACATATTTGCTTATTGCTTAGAGCACCTTCTGTTTTTCTGACAGTGGTTGGCTCAGTTTCCCTAATTCAGTTCCAGTTGGTGCAGAGCAGGCTTGGGTATGAGCTGGTGGCCTGGATCTTGCAGAGCTCACCCACAGCTTTGGTCTGAGTGGCAGGACCTGCAATTGCCTTCACACTGGGGCTGCCTCTCGCTTGCTTTTAAGGGGGATTAGTCCCTTCTCATGAAGCTGGTGCTATTGAGAACCATATTTAGCTATAGGAAATGAGGGTATTCATGAGCTTTCTAGTCACTTGTCATATATTAATTGCAATTCTTTACTTTTGTATATGATATCCATTCAGAAAGAACTTCCAAATCTTTTTGACCTTTAAAGGAATCTGATAACTAGCAATGGTTATTATCCAGAGTCCGCAAATGGAGAAAGGAGGAGCTTAGGAATAAATAAGAACAACAAGAACAAAGGTGACTTATTGCTATCATTTATTAAGTGCCTGCTAGGTGTCAAGCATGGTAATAGCTGCTCTACAATCACAGTGTGTTGAAACACACTGATTTTGTATATCAGCCCTGCCAACTTAGTGTTATTTCGTGGATAAGAATGTGATGCTCAGTTAGGTTGTTACTTGCCTTAAGGAAACATATTTAGTGATAGAGACATGATTATCAGGTTCCCAATCCCAGGGTTTTTGTACATATCACATTTAAATGATTTGCTCAAAGTCTATGAGTCGTTTGACTATTAGCCCAATTTCCCTTTCATTACATTGATTTTTTTTGCATATAGTTTACCTTATTGGTATTTTTCTCCCCTTTCCCTTTCTCATACACCTAGATTTCTCCACTGTAATTAGGGTTCTATAAAAAATAATGATCCTACGATGACTTGTTAACACATAAATTCACAGCCTATTATCTCAAGTCATGACATTTTCAAAACCACAGCAATTTTAATTCCTTTTTTTCTTTAACGAAGTACGCATTGAACAGAACATAACAGAGAGAAGGGGTGGTATGAAATATTACTATCCTAGGCAGGGCTTGGAGTTTGAAGCACAAGCAGTTCTATTAGTAGGGATCTTTCATTGTAAATCAATTCAGAATGACTTCAGCACAAAGGCATTTACTAGTTCAGACTCCTGAAAGGTCTTGGGTAGACCTTCAGGAAAGACTGCATTTTTCACATCTGTCTTCCTCTTTGTTGTCTCCATTCTCAAGGAGGCTCTCATTAGATCTGTGAAAATTCATGCAGTTTCCAATCCTAGAGAAAGGGAGAATCACCCCCAAATATAAACTATCATGGACTGTCCCTGACTGGGACAATCTCTGTGAATTTGCAGATGGTGTTGTACTGGCTGGGAGTCATGAGCTGTATTTTGTAGCATTAGGACATTTTGAGCTTCACAAAGGGCCAACTCCTTCTCTCTGGTAACTTCCTCCCGCAGTCACTGTCCTCTGGGTGATAAAATCTACTGGAATTTGCAGTATTCTAGGTGCAGCTCTGCCAAAGGGAGAATGTTTCCTAATTACCCAAAGGCTGAATGTTATTTTTACCTGCAAGAATTTTGTTTGTTTTAAATAAACTTTTATTTTGAAATGATTTCAAGCTTACAAGACAGTTGCAAAAATGATACAAACCCCATACAAAGAACTCCCCTTCCAGAGACCTAGATCCACTAACTTTAAAAAATTATTTTTATTGAGAAATCCTCACACACATACATTCCATACATGGTGTACAAACAGTGGCTGACAATATTATCACATAGTTGTGTATTCATCACCATGATCTTTTTTTTTTTTTACAACAAAACTTTATTTCTGTTGGTTATACTCTCACTCATTTTGCAGGGTCAGAGCTTAACATTGTTTATTTTTTAATTATCAACATATTATTTTCCTTAATACATACAGACTTTATTTTTATGTATGGTGAGGTAGGGGGTATAAATTTTGTTTTCTTCCATATGTGTAATCAATTTTGCCAGCATCCTTTATTAAATCAACTACCCTTTTAATAAGTTGCAATGCCACTTTTAATGTACTTAAGTTCCCCATAAACATTTGGATCTTTTTCTGAAATTTCTGTTTTGTTCTGCTGATCCACTTATCTGGTTTGAAGCCAATACTAAACTATCTTGATTGGTGACTCCAAAGTTTTAATATCTAGCTAAGATAAATATTTTTATTATTCTTATTTTATATAATTTCACTGTTTATTTTTATATACCTGTTCTTCCACTTGAACTTTAAATTATTTTCTTTAAAAAATCCTATTAAGATGTTAAATGAAAAAACTATTTTATATACAATTGCAAATATGTATTTATTGATTTGAAGAGATTGAAAATTTGTGTCTTCCTATGTAGGTTATTGCACATCTCTCCATTTATTCAGTATGATTTTTGTAGTTTGGGGGGGAGGGTAATTAAAATCTTTCACAGTTAGGCCTTTATATTTTAAATTTGGTTGCTATTATAAATGGTATTTTTTTTTAAAGGTTAGTTCCAGCTGACAGATACTAGTAAAAAAACTACATATTTTGTATATTTATCATATATCCAAACATCTGATCGAAAGATCTTATCAAATCTAGTATTTTTAAGTCTCTGGATTTTGCTTAGTACCCATTCATATTGTCTGCAAATAAGACAATTTTATATCTTCCTATATTTATACTTATTATTTACTTTTCTTGTCTTATTGCATTAGCAAGTACTGTTTAACTGATAAAAATAATTATGGTTATAATGGGAAACCCTGTTCTGCTCCTTATTTTAAACAAAATAATTTCATGATTTTACTGCTTCCTAAATTTGCTAGAAGAACTTCATAGTCTTTTTATTTTTTAGTAAATTAACCTTTTTGTTTATTTGCTACAGTTTTGTTAGGTATGACTTTTCTTATATGTAATTTTAAAATTACATTTTGGTATCTAATGACTTAATCTTATGGTTTTTAAAATCTTTTGTTGATTTGAAGAACTATCTTCATAGATTTTCTGATATGAAAACAACTTCGTATTACAGAAATAAGCCCTACTAAGTTATTTACAGTGCTAGATTTGACTAGCTAATGTTTTAGCTAAACTTTCTGCATCCATATTTATTAATGAAATTGTTAGATATTGGCAGATTGTGTTAGCTTTGTAAAAAGAACTAAGGAACTTTCCATCTTTTTCTATAGCCTGAAATTATTTAAATAATTTAGAAATTTTCATTTTACTGTATAATAACTTAGAAAAGTACATAGAAGAGTGCATTATTGCTATACAGATTTTAAACATGATGAGTCAAACCATCATTAGGAGGCAAATCTGGGAATGTAACCTCAGGCTTCTGATTCCAGACCTGATGTTTACTTTATTGTATACCATCACACCTTTCCAGGAATGATCCTGAAATCCTGAGCTACATAAATATGAACAGAAAGCTCACAGCAGGAAAAAACAGAAAACTACCCTTTGATAAGCACAAAATACAACAGTTGCAAGCCTTATAAAGAAGAGTTATGGGCTGCTGGGAAGCCACAACTGCAGAATGGTCTTGTGCTGGTTTGAAACTGACTCCAGAAAAGCCATGTTCTTCTAATCCAGTCTTATGATCATATTTTAGAACATTTATATCACTCCAGAAAAACAAATAAAAAAAAGAAAAAACTCATACATACTATATACCTTATCCCTCTGTATTAGCTAGGGTTCTCCAGAGAAACAGAATCAGCAGGGAATATCCATAGATAAAAAAATTTATAAAAGTATCTCATGTAGCCATGGAAATGTAGAGTCCAAGGTCTGTAGGGCAAGTCACAAGATGGTAACTCTGAGGAACTTCCTCAACAAACTCTCAGGAGAGTCTGGCTGGACAACTGTGGGAATGAAAGAGTTCAAAATCTGTAGTGCAGGCTGTGAAGCTGACGACTCTGATGAGAGGTCTGTCTGGGTGAACTCCACAGAAGAAGTTCACCAACTGAAGCAGGAAGAGAAACTGTCTCTTCTGAATGCCGGTGATTAGGTTAAATGTCATTCATTACAAAAGGCAATCCCCTTAGCTGATTACAAATGCAATCCAACTTGGATGCAGCCAACTTAATCATGATTTAAGTCCATGAAATGTCCTCATAGCAACAGACACACCAGCACTTGCCCAACCAGACAAACAGGAACCACCATCTAAACTAAAAAGAGATATCTTATATAGAAACGCATAAGAATAACCTCCAAGATAACCTCTCAACTCTGTTTGAAGACTCTTAGCCACTGAAACTTTATATTGTTTCATTTCTCTCTTCCCCCTTTGGGTCAAGAAGGCTTTCTCAATTCCTTGATGCCAGGTTCCATCTCTTCCCAGGATTTCTGTCCCACATTGCTAGGGAAATTTATACCTCTGGGAGTCATGTCCCATGTAGGAGAGAGGGCAATGAATTTACCTGCCAAGTTAACTTAGAGAGAGGGGCCACATCTGAGAAACAAAAGAGGTTCTCTGGGGGTGACTATTAGGCCTAATTTATTTTTATCATTTTATTTTAACTTTTTTATTGTGAAATATAATATATATGCAAAAAAGCAATACAAATCCAAGTAAATTTTAACAAGTAAGTTATAGAACAATCTTTTTTTAAGTTTAAATAGAATTTTAATATATACTTTTGTTTGCGATTACCATGCAGAGGCATGCAAATAATCATTGAACAGGTAGACAGGCATAAGTAGAAACTTAGTTATACAAGAAACAGAAACACAGAGATACTTTTGAGAAGGAACCAGTTAGGAACTTTTGACGAATGCAAATGCAGAAACATACCAAATAACAAACTGAAACTGATATTTAACACTTATTATATTTAAGTAATACAACAATTAATAACTAGACTGAGTACACAAATGCTCAGGCATTAAATGCTTAGATTCCACTAAGAGAGGTTATAGGACACAGTAAAATACTGAAATTCTTTAATAAATTAGGTGGGGTTAGTAGAGTATGAACTTAGTTGCTTCAACTTGAGAAAGGTTAAAAAGGGAAAAGGGAACACAGCAGTAGTGTGGGCTTGGCTAAGAGGGGTTGTATAGGGAAGAGGAGGAGGGGGAAAGGTCAGAGGAGGGCTGAGATTCTGCAGTGGAATCTGGAGATGGGGAGGGAGGAGGAGAATGGGGGGTGCTATCTTCTGACGGTGTTTTAGCCACAGCTGCAGCTCAGCCAGGAGGAGCTGCATAAGGAGAAGGTGGGGGTGAGTTAAGGAGAAAATCTTTGGCAGGATCAAAAGGAAGTCCAGAAAGTGCTGAAGGAGCATAAGGGGAAGGGGTGGTGCACAATCAGCAGGGTCAAAGTTGGTAGAGGATTTTGTAGAGGATTTTTCTGCAGAGGATTTTTCTGCAGAGGATTTTTCTGATTTCTTGGGAGAAAGGGAGATGAGAGGAGTGCGTTTACAGAGGAATAAAATTTGGTAGGTGGTATAGGATTGGCAGAAGGAAGGGTGGTTTCAGAGGAAAAAGAAAGCCTGAAAAAGAAGTCTTGGAAAATTTGGAAATCAAAAGTGCCATTGATTTTTTTTTAACTTTTTTATTGTATGATATAACATACATACAAAGCAAAGAAAGAAAAAAGCACTAAGCAATAGTTTTCAAAGCACTCTTCAACAAGTAGTTACAGGACAGATCCCAGAGTTTGTCATGGGCTACCATATGATCCTCTCACATTTTTCCTTCTAGCTGCTCCAGAATATAGGAGGCTAGAAGGAATAAATACTTTTTTATCATCACAATTGACTTTTCTTTTCCTTTGTGAAAAATAACATATATACAAAAAAAATACATTTCAAAGCATAGCACCACAATTAGTTGTAGAACATATTTCAGAATTTGACATGGGTTACAATTTCATAATTTTAGGTTTTACTTCTTGCTACTCTAAGATACTAGAGACTAAAAGAAATATCAATTTAGTGATTCAGCATTCATATTCATTTGTTAAATCCTATCTTCTCTGTATAACTCTACCATCGCCTTTGATCTTTCCATCCTTCTCTTTAGGGGTGTTTGGGCTATGGTCATTCTAAATTTTTCATATTAGAAGGGTCTGTCCCTAATTTGGAGTAGGGAGATGGAACTATCTGATGTTCTGAAGAGGCTGGGCTAGGTTTCAAGACTTATCAGGACTAGGGACCCATCTGGAGGTTGTAGGCTTTTGGAAAATTACTCTACTGCATGGAACTCGTGTAGAATCTCATATATTGCCCTAGGTGTTCTTTAGGATTGACTGGAATGGTCCTGGTGAGGGGTTGGTAGGTTATGATAGGTAGCAAGGTCTACCTGAAGCTTTCAAAAGAGCAAGTAAGAGCAAGCTCCAGAGTAGCCTCTTGACTCTATTTGAACTCTGTCTGCCACTGATACTTTATTAGTTATACTTCTTTCCCCCCTTTTTGTCAGGATGAAATTGTTGATACCATGGTGCCAGGGCCAGACTCATCTCTGGGAGTCATCTCCCATGCTGCCAGGGAGACTTTCACCTCTGTGTGTCATGCCCCATGTAGGGGGGGAAGGCAATGATTTCACTTGCAGAATTGGGTTTAGAGAGAATGAGACCACATCTGAACAATGAAAGAGGCCCCCCAGGAGTAACTCATAGGCATGTCTATAGTAGTCTAAGCTTCTCTGCTACCTAGATAAGCTTCACAAGAGTAAGGCATGGCCTATTGATTTGGGTGTCCTTAAGATTTGACACAGTGTCAGGGGATTCCCTTATGGTAAGGTTTAATAGTTCCATATTCTTTCTCCTGTCCCTCAGGGGACTTTGCCAATACTTTCTGATTATCTGCTTAATATACTCTAGGATGAATCCAGGCATTACAATATTCTATATAGGATTAAAGGACCTCTTTCTTATTCTGGGTTCCTTGTGTTTCAGTTGTTCAAATGAGCCATGCAGATAGGTTGAGTTAGATTATGCCCTACAGAAAATTTCAGTTCCAGACCAAATAAACCTTTCTTCCATTGGTCTCAAAAAGTATGTGTGGTTCTAAAATATAGACACTGTCTTCCTTACCTCCATGTTCTGAATTAATCTATCCCCAATCTGTTCGTAGGCCCCTATTTTCTTATAAGCATTTTCTAAAGGCGACCATACCATTCTTGTTCTTTTGTTTCTGGTCTATTTTGTCTCACCAAATATCCCATATGTTCATTCAACATTGTTGCAGGCCTAACGACTTTGTTCCTTTTCATAGCAGCACAACCTTTGTTCATAAGTGTACACCATCATTTGCCAATCTACTTCTCTATCAGTGCATACTTCAGCCACCTGCATTCATCGAGCATCATGCATAGTGCCTAAAGTCCATAGTCCATCAACATTCTCAATTTTAGATAATTTCATTGTTCCCAAGAAAAAGAAAACCAACAAATACACCCTTGCCAAATAGGAAATCTAAACCTCTTCTTAACTCTTGTCCCTCTCCCCATTTTTTACCTCTGCTGTTGCTGTGGTAGTGCTGATGGTTTCCTATTGAACATAGCTCATAGCATGCAATAGCAGTCGTCCCCCTCATTAGCTAATAGTTCACCCATCTCTAGCTTCTATGTATCTCTAAATCCCGTATATTCTGTAGTATAAACCTCTGATTATCCCTTTATGCTGGTCATAAAAGTGGAATCATACAGTATCCATCCTTTTGTGTCTGGTTAATTTCACTCAGCATTATGTCCTCAAGGCTTATCCATCTTTCCATGTGCTTCAGGATGTCATTTTGTCTTACTGCTGTATAATATTCCATCATGTGTGTATACCACATTTTGTTGATCCACTCGTCTGTTGATGGGTGTTTGATTCATCAGCCTTTTTTGAGTGAAGGTAACCTCTTGTTGATGCCTTGATTTGAACATTTTTATAGATTTGCTTAAATTGGGACATTTTCATGGCCTTAAAACTGTAAACTAGCAATTTAATAAACTCTCCTTTTTAAAAGCTGCTCTGTTTCTGGTATATTGCATTCTGGCAGCTAGCCAATTAGAAAACATATATACATAAAAGCAATAAATTTCAAAGTATATCACAACTATTAGTTGTAGAACAGATTCTGGAATTTGATATGGGTTACAATTTCACAATTTTAGGTTTTTATTTCTGGCTGCAGTGAGGTGCTGGAGGCTAAAAGAAATATCAATATACTGATTCAGCAATCATACTCATTTGTTAAACCTGACCTTCTCTGTATAATTCCACCATTATGTTTGATCTTCTTCATATTGGAAGGGGCTGTTGATAATATGGGATAGTGGGATGGAACTGGTTGATGTTCTGGAGAGGCTAGCCCCTTTGCAGTTCAGGATTTATCTGATCCAGGGACCCATCTGGAGGTTGTAGTTTTTGGAGAATTACACTAGTACATGGAAACTTTGTAAATCTTATATAATGCCCCAGATCTTCTTTAGGATTGGGAGAAATAATTTTGGTTGGGGTTTGGCAAGTTATGATAGGTAACAATGTCTAACTGAAGCATGTGTAAGAGTGACCTCCAGAGTAGCCTCTCGACTCTATTTGAACTCTCTTAGCCATTGATACCTTATTTGTTATACTTCTTTCCCCTTTTTGTTGGATGGCATTGTTGATCCCATGATGCCAGGTCCAGGCTCATGCCTGGGGGTCATCTCTCACACTGCCAGGGAGACTTTCATCCCTGGATGTCACGTCCCATATAGGGGAGAGGGCAGTGATTTCACTTGCAGAGTTGGGCTTAGAGAGAGAAGTGCCACATCTGAGCAACAAAGAGGTCCTCTGCGGGTGACTCTTAGGCATGCCTATAGGGAGGCTAAGCTTCTCTGTTACATACATAAGCTGCACAAGACCAAGTCTCAAAATCAAGGGCTTAGTCTTTTTTTATCACATAGTTCTGTATTCATCACTGTGATCATTTTTTAGAACATTTGCATCACTCCAGAAAAGCAAATAAAAAGAAAAAAAGAAAAAAACTCATACTACCATGGACCTTACCCCTCCCTTTCATTGACCATGAGTGTTTCCATCTACCCAATTTATTTTACTCTTTGTCCCCCTATTATTTATTTATTTATTTTTACCCACATTTTTTACTCATCTGTCCATACCCTGGATATAAGGAGCATCAGACACAAGGTTTTCACAATCACACAGTCACATTGTAATGTTATATCTTTATACAATCATCTTCAAGAATCTAGGCTACTGGAACACACCTCAACAGTTTCAGGTGCTTCCCTTTAGCCACTACAATACACCATAAACCAAAAAGGAATATCTATATAATGCATAAAAATAACCCCCAGGATAACCTCTTGACTCTGTTTGAAATCTCTCAACCACTGAAACTTTATTTTGTCTTATTTCTCTCTTCCCCCTTTTTGTCGAGAAGTCTTTCTCAATCTCTTGATGCTAGGTCCTTGTTTATCCCAGGCTTTCTGTCCCATGTTGTTAGGGAGATTTACACCCCTAGGAGTCATGTCCCACATAGGAGGGAAAACAGTGAGTTCACATGCTGAGGTGACTTAGAGAGAAAGGTCACATCAGAGCAATAAAAGAGATTCTCTGGGGGTGACTCTCAGGCCTAATTTTAAGTAGGCTTAGCCTATCATTTGCAAGAATGAGTTTCACAGGGGCTAATCTCAAGCTCAAGGGCTTGGCCTATTGATTTGGTTGTCCCTTCTGCTTATGAGAATTTTAGAAATTCTCCAAATGGGGAAGTTGAATTTTTCCTCCTTTCTCACCATTCCCCCAAGGAAACTTTGCAAATACTTTTTTATTCACTACTTAAATCACTCTGGAATTTATTGGGACATCACACTAATCTGGACAAACCAACAAAATCTCACTCCTTATTCAAGATTCCTTGTACTTATGGTGTTCCACTAAACTAGCCATAGAAGTTAAATTAGGAAATGTACTAACCAAAATATAAATTTTGCACCAAATAAACATCTCTCCCTTTAGTCTCACCCAGAAGTTGAGGTTTTGAAATATGGATGATATCATCCTTTACCCAATCTTCTAGTACACTTTAGTCTATCCAGATAAGCCTCATTCATATTTCTAATTGAAGTATGACCCCCTTTTCAACTTTTAAAATAATTCTTGCATCGGGTACTTCTCACTTTCATAGCTTCATAGCTCTAACTCTGAGTCTCTGATGTCACATAAGTATCCATATTTTCCGGGAAAGACTGTGTTATACACAAACAACTCAGTATCTCAGAAATTAGAATAAACAGTTACACCTCATGAATATTTATGACTGCTGTAAGAGCTTACTATCAAGGACCCTTTACAATAAGCTCCAGCCTGATAACCCATGCTCTCAACTTTAGTTCACTGAATTTTTAAATTATAATTAGTCCATATGATTGAGGCATGATAATATTTGTCTTTTTTTCCTGACATTTCATTCAACATACAATTATTTGTTTTTTCAAGAAAGGGAAAAAAAGCTTTATTTGGAAAGAACAAAACCATTAATTTACACAAACTTACACCACAGTTTATATACATTATGTATAGTTTATATACACAATATTTCACACTGGATGCTGACCTCCAAAGCAGCATTGATCCTGCTCCAGGCCATTCTCACAATAAAGCCTACTCCTCATCCCAGCTGGAAGCTTCTTGAATCAAGAAATGAGACACCCAACCCCTCCTGGAGAGAATTGTGAAATGGAATCATAGGAAATATCTGGTTCCTTCTTTGTGCTCAGGTGGCTTAGGTGAGCCTCTAGGCAGGAATGGGACCTGAGGCAACACCATGCTGGTCTGAGGACTTCCTGTTGTTGGGCCAACATACAACTCTTAAGATTCATTCACCTAGTTGCATGCCTCACAACTTCATTCCATCTTGTGGCCTCTCAATAGTCCATTGTATGTATGCCCCATAGTTCCCTTTCCATTCCTCAATCGTTGTATCCTTAGGCCACCTCCATTCACTGTGGATCAGTAACGCTGTCATAAACACCAGTGTGCAAATGTCCATTTGTGTTTCTACACTCAGTTCCTCCAGGTATATGCTGACAACAGGGTTACAGGATCATATGGCAAACCCACCCCTAGCTTCCTGTGGGACCACTGCCCTCCAAGGGGCTGCACCTCTCATTTCCCTACTGAGAATGAATAGGAACATCTCTTTCTTTGCATTTTCTCTAGCTTTTCTTTCTGTTCATTTAAAAATAGTTTTATTCACACATCATACAAGTCAGACTAAGTGTATATACATGCCTTCACCACCATACTCTATCCGAAGACATTTCCTTTTCTTCTACAAAGAATCGATACCCCTTTCCCAATCCCCATGCCTGTTGGTTTTTAGTTTTGGCATAATGACTTTGCTACTTTCAGTGAAAGCATATTACAATGTTACTGTTGACTGTAGACCCTAGTCAGACAACGATACTATGAGAAAAGAAAATTATGGACCAATCTTTCTAATGAATATAGATGCAAAAGTTCTCAACAAAATACTTGCAAATTGAATCCAGCAGCACATTAAATGAATTATACACCATGACAAGTGAGATTTATTCCAGGTATGCAAAGATGGTTCAACATAAGAAAATCAATTAATGTAATATACTATATCAACAAATCAAAGCAGAAAAACCAAATGATCATCTCAATTGATGCAGAAAATGCATTTAACAAAATTCAATATCCTTTCTTGATGAAAACACTTCACAGGACAGGAATAGAAGGGAACGTCCTCAACATGATAAAGAAAATATATGAAAAACCCACAGCTAACATCATCCTCAATGGAGAAAGATTGAAAATGCCCCCCCCCCCGCCAATCAGGAACAAGATAAGGATATCCACTGTCACAACTGTTATTCAACATTGTGCTGGAAGTTCTAGCCAGAGAAATTAGATTAAAAAAAAAAAAAGCATCCAAATTGGAAAAGAAGTAAAACCCTCATTGTTTGCAGATGATATGTAAGATGATATGATTTTATATGTCAAAAAATCCACAGCAAAGCTACTAGAGTTAATAAATGAATATAGCAAAGTGGCAGGATACAAGATCAACACCCAAAATTCATTAGTGTTTCTATATACTAGTAATGAGCAATTTGAGGAGGAAATCAAGAAAAAATTCAATTTATATTAGCAACCAAAAGAATTAAATATTTAGGAATAAATTTAACTAAGGATACAAAGACCTATACACAGAAAACTATAAGAAATTGCTAAACGAAATCATAGAAGACCTAAATAAATAGAAGGGCATACAGTGTTCATGGATTAGAAGACTACATATAGTTAAGATGTCAATTCTACCCAAATTGATTTACAGATTCAATGCAATACCAATTAAAATCCCAAAAATTTATTTTGAAGAAATAGAAAAACCAGTAACCAAATTTATTTGGAAGAGCAGCATGCCCCAAATAGCTAAAAATATTTTGAGAAAGAAAAATGAGGTGGAAGGGCTCACATTATCTGACTTTAAAGCATATTACAAAGCTAGAGTGGTCAAAACAACATGGTACTAGCATAAAGATAGATATACTGACCAAAGGAATCAAATAGAGTGTTCAGATACAGATCCTCTTATCTATGGACAATTGATCTTTGATAAGGTGGTCAAGAAACTCACCTGGGACAGAGCAGCCTCTTTAATAAATGGTGCTCAGAGAACTGGATATCCATATGCAAAGGAATAAAAGAGGATCCATATCTCACACCTTATGCAAAAATTAAATCAAAATGGATCAAAGACCTAAACATTAGAGATAAGACCATAAAACCTTTAGATGAAAATGTAAGGAAATATCTTATAAACTTGTAGTAGGAAGCAGTTTCCTAGATCTTACACCCAAAGCATGAGCATTGAAGAAAGAAATAGATAAATGGGAATTCCTCAAAATCAAACACTTTTGTGCATCAAGGAACTTTGTCAAGAAAATAAAAAGGCAGGTTATGCAAGGCAGACGATATTTGTAAACTACATATCAGATGAGAGTTTAGTATCTAGAATATATAAAGATACTCTTTAATTCAACCACAAAAAGAAAAACAACCCAATTAAAAACTGGACAAAAGACATGAATAGACACTTCTCAGAAGAGGAAATACAAATGGCTAAAAGGCACATGAAAAGATGCTCAACTTCACTGGTTATCAGGGAAGCACAATCAGAACCACAATGAGATATCATCTGACACCCACTAGAATGGCCATTATAAAAAAACAACAACAACAGAAAATGACAAGTGCTAGAGAGGATGTGGAGGAAGAGGCATACTTATCCATTGTTGGTGGGAATGTGAAATAGTACAACTGCTGTGGAAGGCAGTTTGGCGGGTCCTCGGGAAGCTAAGTGTAGAATTGCCATATGATCCAGCAATACCATTGTTAGGTATCTATTCAGAGGACAGAGGGCAAGGACACAAATGGACATTTGCACACCAATGTTTATAGTGGCATTATTTACAATTGCCAAGAGATGGAAAAAGTTCAAAAGTCCATCAACAGATGAGTGGCTAAACAAGCTGTTGTATATACATAGGATGAAACATTACACAGCTGTAAGACAGAATAAAATCATAAAGCATATCAACATGGATGGACCTTGAGGATATTATGCTGACTGAAATTAGCCAGAAACAAAAAGGACAAATACTGTATGGTGTCACTAATATGAACTAACATGAATGCGCGGACGTGGAGAATTGAAGTTAAGAACATAGGTTATCAGGAGATAGAAACAGGGTAGATATTGGATACTTGGAGCTGAGGGAATATAGATTGTGCAACAGGATTGAGTGTAAAAATTCATAAATGGATAGCACAATACTACCTGATTGTAGCACAATAATATCAGTACACTGAATGAAACTGAATGTGTTTGATAGAGGGAGAAGGGCTTTGGCACATATGAAGCCAGAAGGAAAAGATAGGGCTTGGCCTAGTGATTTGGGTGTCCTTAATGTTTGGCACAATATCCAGGGTTTCCCCAGTGGTAATGTTTAACAGTTCCATAATTTTTCTCCCATCCTTCAAGGTACTTTGCCAATACTTTTTGATTATCTGCTTAATATACTCTGTGATTTTTCCAGCTATACAGGATTAAAGGCTCTCATTCTTATTCTGGGCTCCCTGTGTTTGGATTTTTTAAATGATCTATCCATACACATTGAGTTAGAATATGTGCTATAGACAACCTAGGTTCTGTACATAATAAACCTTTTTTCCTTTTGTCTCAAAGAATAAGTGAAGTTCTAAAATACAGACAATGTTTTCCTTACCCCTGTATTCTGAATTACCTTAATTCTGACCTGACCAGCTTCTTTCTTATCTCTAAATATTAGGTTATACATGTGGAAACCAGTCCCTCAAAATCCAGAAATAACAACAATTACCACTCCAGACTAAATGTGACTGGTACAAGTATTTACAATCTAGGCCCCAGTTTTCTCATTGGTATTTTCTAAATAAGATCATACAGTATTTCTCTTTTACTTCTGGTTCTTAGGCCTAATTTTAAGTAGACTTAGCCTATCCTTTGCAGAAATAAGTTTCATAGGGTAAACCCCAAGATCGAGGGCTTGGCCAGTTGATTTGGTTGTCTCCATGTTTGTTTGTTTTTAATCAAGACAATATTGGTGGCAGGGATTGCAAGATATAGTCATGGGTCAGTGAGCCTGTTATGTACCTACCAATGTTTCTTGGAAATCCAGAAACCTACTCATTGCTATCATTTCTTAGATTCATTCATGTATACCCAGTAAGGCTAACTGCTCTAACAAACAACTGCAAACCTTAGTGGACTCACATGATAAAGGTTTGTTTTTTGTTAATGTCATTGTCCAATTCAAGAAAGGAGGCCTCTGCTCTATGAAGTTGTTCAGAGACCCAGGATTCTTCTATTTGGGTTCTTTGCCATGGTCTTGGAGTCTTCCTCTGGGTCCTCTGCATCTTTTGGCATAAAAAGGAGAGAAGAAGGTGTGGATGTTTTTGCTGGGGATTTTAGAGGACTGTCTTGGAAATGGCATACATCACTTCCATCCATATTCCATTGGCCTGAACTCAATCATATTGCTTCTAGGTGTAAGGGGCCAGGAAATATAGTCCAAATGTATGCTAAGGAAAAAGAGAAAGTAGGATTCTTTGAGCATCTAGTCATTCTTTACCACAATCCATCCATCTATTCATCCATCCATTTATTCATCCATCTATTCATTCATTCATCCATCCACCCATCCATCCATCCACCCATCCATCCATCCATCCATCCATCCATCCATCCATCCATCCATCCATCCATCCATCCATCCATCCATCCATCCATCCACTTATCTACCTACCCATTTCAATCAGCTTCTTTCTCCCCTTAATAACTATTATATGCCAGGCATTTTGTCTATCAGGAGTTCACAGTTTCTGGGAAATAAACTGAAAGGGGATACAGGGAGATATGAATAAGGCACTATAGAAATATCAAAGAAGGAGAGATTAACTCAGACTGGGATGATGCTTGAACAAGGCTTTGAGGACTGAGTATGACATCTTCAGGTAGGTAAAGTGCCAGGGACATATGATAGAGGAAATGGCATAGAGAAAGCCAGGGAATCATGGAAAAGCATGGTAGATTTGGAAAAAAGCAACAACTTCAGTGCTGCTGGAGCATAGGAGCATAATGTTGAAAACTTCCCCGGCACATTGTGGTAGCCTAAGAGGACAACTCTGGTTTTGTTTCTGCTGGATTGGAGTCTACAGTTTATGGGGGTTGTTATCTACAGTTCTCTATCTCTGTGTTCTTTGTTTCATGTAATTACTGATTTTTAGTTACAGTAAGTGGCTCTCAAGGGCATGATGATTTGAGGGACAAGCAGAGAAAAAAAGAAGAGGAATAGAGAAAAATAAGGAGTATGTGTTCAGTTTAATTCTATTTGAGGTCTGAATTTGGATGTCACAGGGTTACCTTGAAATTTTATTGTGCAAAATTAACTTAACTAGCACAATTAACTTAAAGAATTCTAAAATTAATTGACATCTTCACCTTCCTCTGAAATAAATCAATCATTGAACATTTTAACTTTGACCACTCATCTCCAAATTTCCATGCTTTTGCTGTCTTTGTAAGTAAATTTAGTGAGAGTCTGTAGGTAGTTAACTCTGTCCACTTTTCTTTATTTATTTGGGAAATTATTTTATTTAGTCCACAGACTAGAGACAAGGAGATGTTTAAATAGAAGCTCTGTCCAGTTCTTGGCTTGCTTAAAGCCTAGTGACATTATTTTTTTACCTGGTCTCTCAATACTTTTTTGTTCTCTTTCACTTACTGTTTATCTGAAGCTCTTACTAGTGTGATATATTTCCCAACATCAAATTTGCTTTTAATGCAACATTTAAATTAGGGCACTTCCAGAAAATCTTCATTGTCTCTTTACGTACAGTGTGCACCCAAGATGCAAGATAGTAGAAGCTGATTTACAAATGATGGAGAAAATAGAAGACTTGCTTCATATGAGCTATAATCAGACCTTCACTACTGGCTTATTATTTATCAGAAGAAACTTTCTATCTTGATATAATTTTATATTTACATATAAGTTGCTAAGAAAATATGAAAAATTTGTTCACCAGTTCAGTTTCTTCTAATGTTATCATCTTATATTACCATGGTACGTTGATTAGAACTAAGAAACCAACATTGGTCATTTATTGTAACCAAATTCCAGATTTTATTCTGGGTTCACTAATTTTTCCACTAATGCCCTTTTATGTTCCAAAATTCCATCCAGGTTTTATCACATTACATTTAGTCATTTTCTCCTTAGTTCACTCTGGTCTCTGACAGTTTCTCAACCTTTCCTTTTTGTGCTTATTTTTTTTATGATCGTTAACTGTTTTGAGGTCTACTGGTCAGATATTTTGTAGAATGGCCCTTAATTTGTCTAATATCTTTCTCATGATTAGATTGGGAAAGAGCACCACAGAGGTGAAATACATCTTATCACATCACATCAGCAGTACTGATATGGGTCTGTGCTGGTTTGAAAGGAAGTATGCCCCCTAAGAAAAGTCATGTTTTAATATAAATCCCATTTCATAAAGGTAGAATAATCTCTACTTAATGCTGTATGTTTGAAACTAATGAGATCATCTCCCTGGTTGATGTGATTTAGTTAAGAATGGTTGTTAAACTGGATTAGGGGATGACATGTCTCCACCCATTTGAGT